>MU745637.1:17943-48591 GCA_026770625.1 Nicotiana glauca
TTGAGATTGAAATGATGAAGGCATTTTGTTCTGCTATCCAAATACTTTATCCTTTGTTATCCCTTTGAGCCTTATTATTATATTTTCTTTCGTATCCCTCTTTCGGAATCAATAACAAATTTCGAGGATCAAACAAGAAAAGAAAAGAAGAAGAAGAAAAGTGAAAAGAAAAGAAGAAAAAGAAAAAGAAAGAAAAGAAAAGAAAAGGAAAAAAAAGAAAAAGAAGAAAAGAAAAAAAAAAGAAGAAAGAAAAGAAAAGAAAGAAAAAAAAAAGAAGAAAAGAAAGAAGAAGAATGGAAGGAAGGAAACATCGTAACAATGAAGCGATTTTTATGACCTGAACTACGTTTGACTTGATCCCGAAAGGGTACGTAGGCAGCCTCACTGTGGTTCAGTCACAATCGAAGAAAAATCCAAGAATCCCCAAAAATGAAACTGGGGCAGAAGTTATGTTTGTTATAGAAGATATGATTCCGGAAGTTGTAATTTTTAAACTCACGTTGAAATATTTTGAGCCTTTATACCCTTCTTTCTAAACCCATCCAAAAGCCACATTATGGTCCAAAGAAAGACCTTCTGATCAATTTTAAGAAATGTCAATACAAGCAGGTAAGGTGAATCATGTTGTGGACAAAACTCTGGTATCAGAAAAAGGAAAAATTGAAAATGAGAGAGTCTTATTGGTGAAAACCCTCACGGGCACCGTAAGGCGACGGGAGTTGAGAGAAATGAAAATGAGAGAGTCTTATTAGTGAAAACCCTCACGGGCACCGTAAGGCGATGTGAATGGAGAGATATTAAAATGAGAGAGTCTTATTGGTGAAAACCCTCATGGGTACCGTAAGGCGAAAATGAGTTTTCAGATGGGCAAATGAAAAAGTATGTGGTTGAAAGGTGTTTAAAACACGGCAAAACAAATGAAGTTTGGGTTTTCGGTGAAGATCGGGTTGTGGAGTATGGAACAGCAAATGTGGCAATTGACAGTTGATTGGTTGGACAGACTAGGCTGGTTAATCCAAAATGCATGGCGTGATCAATGGAATTAGCCTTTCCACTCAGATAAGTCTTATCCTCTTTCTCTTTTCAGAGTCTTTCTATCCTCAAAAACTTCGAGGTCATTGCATTTCGTTTTTATTGAAATCTGTCTATAAGACATTTTTAGACAAAGCTAACTACCCGTTTCCCAGTTGTATGGAACAACGAGATCGGGACATATTAAAGGAAAGTAAAACATGAAAGACCAAAGTAAATCCCATCAGAAGGGTAATCAGATAACTGAAGGGAGAAACAAAGTTTCACAAAAAAGGAGCAGAAACACCAAGAAAGTAGCATGAGGTAAAACATTTGGTTCGTCAAGATCAGAGGGTTTGAAAGTTAGCCGGGAAATCAGGGCAAGTCAAAACAAGTTCAAAGAAGCAAGTCGGAGCAAGTTCGGAAGCAGAAGCATGGCCAACAAGAGTGCCAGCAGCTAGCCACCATTTTATACTAACAAATCGTTCTTTGATTAAAACAGGAGCAGAAAGAATTTTTCTTTGTAAGCAGGAACCCACCTGGATAACAAGGGAACACTTTCCAAAATTTAGCAAGCAGGCGCCCACCTGAAGAACAAGGGAATACATTCCAAAGTGCAGCAGTCAGGCACCCACCTGGAGAACAAGGGAAGTATAATGCAAGTCTTATCTTTCAAGTTAAGTATTAAGTAACACAACAGGCCCAGTTATCAAACTGGGGAAGAAAATTTTCTTCGTTTTGTATGGTTGTTGCAAGTAGGAGCCCACCTGTAGAATAAAGGAAATACTTTTCAAATTCAGCAAGCAGGAGCCCACCTGAAGAATAAGGGAATATCTTTTTCAAAAGATTGCAAGCAGGAGCCCACCTGAAGAATAAGGGAATATCTTTTTCAAAAGATTGCAAGCAGGAGCCCATCTGAAGAATAAGGGAATATCTTTTTCAAAAGATTGCAATCAGGAGCCTACCTGAAGAATAAAGGGAATACTTTTCAAATTCAGCAAGTAGGAGCCCACCTGAAGAATAAAGGGAATACTTTTCAACTTCAGCAAGTAGGAGCCCACCTGAAGAATAAAGGGAATATCTTTTATAACTAGCAGGCACCCACCTGAAAAACAAGGGAAGTACAATCCAAATTCTAGCTTTTAATTTTAATATCTGAAAACATGATATGCCCAGTCACCATATTGGGGCAGAAAATTTTCTTTGGTTGTCTATTGTGTCGTAAGGAGGAGCCTACCTGGATAACAAGGGAATACCTTTTCAGGCAATCGCAAGCAGGAACCCACCTGGAGAACAAGGGAATACCTTTTCAAGCAATTGCAAGCAGGAGTCCACCTGAAGAATGGACACATATTTCAAAATATAGCCAAAGCAATAGCCAGAACTCCATTGAAAGAGCACAAGATACAAGTTCAAAACAACACAAGAACAAGTTTTAAGGCATAGATAGGATTTCTTGTAACTCATAGAGCATAGCTTAGGCTAGTTTCTTTTTATCTTTACATGGTGTAATAAGGGGGTCAGCAAGCAGTAACAGCAACAACATCAGTGAAATCACAGCTTCCTGGTAGTCCCAGCTACCAGACACTCCTGAACTACACTGACCTAATTCCTATTTAGCCCGGGATATGTAGGCAGCCTCCGAAGCAGGGTGCGGTCAAATTTTTCAAAATGCTTCACACGAAATATGTGAATGGGCAAAAATCCCTCATTACCGCTCACTTGTCTTTTCACAAAAACTCTTCATGTTTCCGGGCAAAGAGGGGCAGCTGTGAGCACGTGATTTTTGCCCTAAGCAAATTATTCCTAAAATCCGAACAAAATGATTTTTCATTATTTTTATAATTTTTTTTGAAATTTGTTGCATTTTTGAGTTACTTAGCTGCATAATAATTCATACAAAAATATGCATATGCATTAGGATTTTTAATTTTTACAATTTTAGTATTAAGGCATTTTAGAACAATTTAAGGAAAATAAAAAAATAACATCTTATTGTTTTAATCGAAAATTACTATAAAATAGCTATTAAATAAATTTTTAGAATTTAATTAGTTTTAGTTTAATTTCACAATTTAATAAAATCAGAAAATATATGAAATTGGAAAAAGAAAAATAAAATACAAAATACAAAATGAAAATAGAATTCAATATATATATATATATATATGTGTGTGTGTGTGTGTGTGTGTGTGTGTGTGTGTGTGAAGGTAAATAATGTTGGGCTAATCACCCAAACCCAAATCAAAAAATACCCTAAAAACCCAAATAATGCCTAGGCCCAAACACTCCATACCAGTCTGCCCCGCCATATAACAAAACAACGCCGTCTTGAGGCTTTTAAATCGCAGCCCTTGATCCCTGATGGTCTAACGGACAAGGTTGATCTCATTACTAAAAGAAATGACGTCGTATATTGCCCGAGGAATCTGAGCCGTTCAATTGGATTAATCCAACGGTTGTGGCTGGTTATTACATTTTTAATATATGTATCATATACTAAAATAAAATCAGAAACATTTTTCACCATCATTTTCTCCCCTTTGAGCCGCGCTCATTTTCCTTGTCAAACCCGCCGGAACCCTACCGGCGGAAAACAATACCCACGCCAGCCACCCCCAAAAATACACCCTAGGACCGCCTTGAGCTCCTGAGTCCACCCATCTATCCCATTTCCTTCGAAACCCCCTCCTTCTGTTCGAATATCCAAAACTGTGTCGCTGGAACCCTACCGCCGGCGAACACAACTTATGCCAATGGTTACCAAATTAACACCCGTTGTCCCTCTTCTCATCCCCTTTCCATTCCTCCAAGTGATTTCCTTCGAATCTTGCCGGAAAGCTTCGAATATCAAACTGAAGTTTTCCGGCCAAGACTCGAAGTATGCCAAAAAACCCCAAATTCACACCATAGACTCCTTTTCCCATCCTTTATTCTAATCTACCAACCTTTTCCTTCGAATCTTGCTCAAACTCGTCAAAATTCAAATTTGAGTTTTTCTGGCCAAGAACTCAAGCTCAAATCTTTATGATTTTTGACCATAACATCCTTAACCACGTGTTTTCTTATGAAAACACATGGTTGGGGATGTTACGGGTCAAGAATCTCGAAAGTTTTTCTCAAAAAATGGCTGGCCAGAGTTTTCGTTACATCAGTGAGTTCTACTTTCATTTTCTTTCTTTTTCATACTTTATTGTTTTCTGATTTGGTCTTTGTTTTTTATTTTACTTGCTGATTTTTATTAAATTGAAAATAGTTAGCGATACACGTTCTTAGGATAATTGCTATGCTGTAGACTTGTAGATATCAATTTAGAGTTAGTAAGCAATTAGTTAAATCTTTTGGTTTATAGTTTGTTCAGTGGCTAGTTAAAAATGCAGTAATTAATTGTTAATTTCATCGGTTGTTTGATTAATTGATAGTGTAATAGTATGTTTGGGCATAGCTGGTTAGATTTTTATATTAGTAGTTGATTAATCATATTAATCTGATAGTTTAATAATTCAGGTGTTAAAAGGGTAAAAAAGTAGTAGGGCACTTAGTAAATCTGATCTAGATTCGGGGGTCTTTTAGGCACATTAAAAGGGTTAACAGTAATAAATCAAGGGAAGTAGGGGTAGTTTGAGTATAGAAAAGGGCAAATAGGTAGATTTCTAAGTGAAGTGGGGTTAGATAGGGGATTACACTAAGATAGAAGGTTCTAGATGGGGTAGCTAGCATAATTCTTAACAAATATGTGTAGTTAATTGAAATACAAAATAAAGAATAAGGGAATAAGTGAAATAAAAAAGGGACTAAAACATAAAACCTGAAATTCAAAGTTCCCTCCAATTCTAATTCTATAATTAGGCATCAATATGTATCATTTTATAAGTTTGGCAATCTGAAAATATCCCTCAAGCAATTCTGCCATTATAGATCCAAATTCTCGAAATTAATTACTTCCAAAATTCAAAAACAGTAGACTTAGTAGAAAAATCAAAAAACAAATTCACTGTTTCATTGATTTTCATTTCAATTTGAAAGTTGTTCCCTGATTTTCTTTGGTTCTGGTAAACAAAACACTGTGAAATTGCAATCATTGATCGAAGTGTGTTAGATCTGTGGTCCAAATCCTTCCTGTAGTTTAATTAATTGAGTTGAAGCTGTGATTGAAATCTACTGTTCCTGTTCCTGTTCCTGTTCCTGTTCCTATTACTACTGCAGATTTAGAGTTCTAACTCTTCTTCTTCTCATACTTTTCCACTCAGGTACATGTTCGAATTCTCCCTGTTGTAATGCCAAAAATGGAGTAAAGTCAAGGCTTGCTTAGATCAAAATTAATGAAATCTCCATAGCTGTAATTAGTTGATATAGTGTAATTTGCTAATTCGAATTCTGATATGTTTAAAAAATAACACTATTATTAATTGATATGGACTTGATAATTTGTATAATAACTACTGAATTCTGTTTGAACTGATAGTTGTTTATTTAAAGTAGTTTAGTTGATTGTCAGAAATGTTAGTGATTCTCATTTGTCAATGACATCATGAGGTTATCCGTTTGTCATTTTTTAAATTGAGATAATTTGAAACATTTTTTTTTGTGTGAAGCAGATAATAATCAACTGAATTCTGTTTCAAATAGCAAATGTATTGGGCTGTATTAGTTATTACCGCATGAGTAGGACCATGTGAGGAATAATTTGGATTATTAAAACAATTTGTTGCAATTTGGTATTGGCTTACTAACCAGTGGAGTTATATTCGTTTATTATGGGATTCGATCCCCAGACGTTGTCATGTTAATTGATTGAATCACCCATCATTTCTGCTAGACCAGCCTCAAGCCCAATGCCTGTAGAGTCAGGAGCTTAAGCTTACAATGTATGCAATACGTGATTTGGGCCTCCTAGGCTCTGGATCAATCTTCTCCATATCTTTTGGGTTGTTTAAGTTAGAGTTTGAAATTCAGAACTTTGAACTAATTAGGATTTTAGGGAAGAGTAACATAAAAAATATACAAATTACTATAGGATTGATTTTTGAGACAAGCCTTGCCCATATAAATGCACAAACGGGGCCCTCAATAATTGCTATATAAAAAAATATATATTTAGAAATCGGGAGGACCGTTTTAGAGAATTTCACGGTCTTCCCCAAAGATAATAAACACGTAGTCGCTTTAGGCGCGTATGTTAATAATATTACCTTCCCGAATACGGGTGCACATTTATGTGACCCAAATCCAAATCTCAACGAAGTCGAAATGTGTTAATAGCCACGGGCATACTGGTACGGTGTGGTTTGAGATACATTTTCACGACGTTGTAATTCTTATAAATAAAATAATAAATATAATAAAAGAGGATTATTAAAAAAAATGGCACATAAAAATAGAACATATATTGAAATCAAATAAAATCAAATACAACAGTTGAGCGACCGTGCTAGAACCACGGAATCCGGGAATGCCTAACACCTTCTCCCGGGTTAACAGAATTCCTTATCCGAATTTCTGGTTCGCGGACTGTTAACTGAGTCATATTTTCCTCGGTTCGGGATTCAGTCAGTGACTTGGGACACCATTAATCTCCAAGTGGCGACTCTGAATAAATAATATTAAATCCCGTTCTGACTGTCCTTTAATTGGAAAAACTCCTTTACGCCCTTCACGGGGTGTATTAAAATCGCGTAAAAAGGAGGTGTGACAACCTATTGCATTTCGAGCGATATTGCTCTTATGTCAAACTTTTTCCTTGAGTAACGGCCTTAGCCATAGGGATGTTTCTGTCGAGCTAATGTTGAAGTGTTATCCCGTCGTGTTTCAAGCGATGTCGAACTCATTTATATGGTGATAGCCTTAGCCGTGGTGTCATTATGACTTAATGTCAAAATGTTAACCTGTCGTGGTTCGAATGGTATCGAACTATTTTGTGGCGATGGCCTTAGCCGTGGGGTATTATTTCGACTTAATCTCAAAATGTTAACCCGTCGTGGTTCGAGTGGTGCCGAACTCTTCGATGGCGATAGCCTTAGCCATGGGGTGTTATTTCAACTTAATGTCAGAATGTTAACCCGCTGTGGTTCAAGTAGTGTCGAACTCTTCTATGGCGATGGCCTTAGCCGTGGGGTGTTATTCCTACTTAATGTCAAAATGTTAACCCGTCGTGTTTCGAGTAGTGTCGAACTCATCTATGGTGATGGCCTTAGCCGTGGGGTGTTATTTTGACTTAATGTTAAAATGTTAACCCGTCGTGGTTCGAGTAGTGTCGAGCTCTTCTATGGCGATAGCCTTAGCCGTAAGGTGTCGCGTATGCCTGTTTTATTCATACATTGGAGATACTTGTCGATTTCGTACATTCATTGGAGTAATTTCATTCATGTGTTGGAGATACATATCGATTTTGTACATTCAACGAAGTGATTTCATTCATGCATTGGATATACATGTTGGTTTTGTACATTTAATGGAGTAATATGACTCATGCATTGGATATAAAAGTCGGTTTTGCACATTTAACGGGGTAATTTCCTTCATGCGTTGGACATAGATGTCGGTTTTGTACATTTAAAGGAGTAATCTCCTTGTACCTACTCCCTTCATTGCTCGGCTTGGAGATGATATCGGCAGGCTGGGCAATGAATTATACTTTGAACATCGAGGCGTCCCCCTCGTGGCCTCGTTAAAAACCTCCCCTAGAAAAACCAATTGAAACAAAACTCGGGTGAGGGAAAAAAATGCGACTTAGGTGGCATCATTTCTCAGAAGTGGAAATATTTGAGGTGGGCAACATTCCAGTTGTTTTGTAGTAGTTTTCCTTCCATTGTTTCTATTGGAATGCTCCTTTGCTTGCTACTACTATGATTTTATATGGCCTGTCCCAATTTGTTCCTAATTTTCCTTCATTTGGGTCTTTTACTGCCTGTGTTTTAGTGTTAACGATGTAGTCCCCAACTCTGAGTGATCGTAGTTTGGCCTTCTTGTTGTAATACCTTTCTGTTTGTTGTTTTTGGGCTATCTTTCTTATATGAGCCATGTACTTTGTTTTTCTACCTTGTCAAGGTCTTGTATTCTATTTTCGTCGTTGCTCGGTCCACTCTCATTTACCTCAGGCTGGGTTCTCCGACCTCAACAAGTATAATTGCGTCGGTACCACAGACCAGTGAATAGGACGTCTCATCTGCGCTGGTTTTTTGCGTTGTGCGGTAGTAAGACCATAATACCTCTAGTAGTAGTTCCAGCCATAACCCTTTGGCATCCTCGAGCTTTATCTTTAATATATTCAATATTGTTTCGTTGGAGGATTCTGCTTGATCATTGCCGGCGGGGTGATATGGTATGGAGAGTATCCGCTTGATGTGCCATTTTTTGAAGAACTCAGTCATTTTTTTCCCGATGAACTGAGGTCTATTGTCGCAATTGATTTATTTAGGGATTCCAAAGCGACATATGATGTTTTTCCAGACGAACGCGATGACTTCCTATTTGCGTATTTGAGCGAATGCACCTGCTTCCGCCTATTTGGAAAATTAATTAGTTAAAACCAAAAGGAAACGTATCTTACCACGCCCTGCTGGGAGGGGTCCGATAATATCCATCCCTTATTTTATAAATGGCCATGGAAAAGTGATGGAGTGCATGAGTTCGCTCGCCTGGTGTATCATAGGGGCGTATTTTTGGCATTGCTCACATTTCTTGATGTAATCTGTGGCCTCTTTTTTCATAGTGAGCCAGTAGTATCTTGCACGAATAAGGCATTTGATGAGGACCCAGTTGCGTGTATGGGCACCGCAGTGGCCCTCGTGTACCTCTTCGAGCACACGCCATGTTTGATTTGGTCAAAGGCATTTGGCCAAGGACCACCGGACGTCCTTTTGTAAAGGTCGTGCTTTATAAGGATGTACCTGGCCACTTGTATTCGAAGATTTTTGGCTTTTTTTAATCTTATGGGAGTGTTCCCTCCTGCAAATATGATATGATGCGGTTGCACCAGTCTGAATTTAAATTTATAGAATGTACATCGACTTGGTCTATTGATTCGTGGAGGAGGGTGACCACGTTCTCCTTGGTGATATTTTTAGTTGCTGCTCCCAGCTTGGCAAGATCGTCTGCTTTGATGTTTTGCGCCCGTGCTAAATGGTCGAGTCGGCATTCGTCGAATTCTGGTAGCAACTTGTGGATTTTGGTTTGGTATTTCTGTAGGCTCTACTCCTTGATCTGGAGAGTCCCAGTAACTTGGTTTACGACAAGTTGAGATTCGCAATGGAGGATGACTCATCGTGCATGATATTTGAGGGCCAATTTCAATCCTGCAATTACGACCTCATACTCGGCCTCATTTTTAGTCATTTCAGGGCACCGTATGGATCGGCAAATCACTTTTTACCAATAGGATTTTGAGTATGAGTCCCAATCCAAATCCCGACACGTTGGATGCGCCGTTGATGTAGAGGACACAGAGGTCGGGTCACCCAGGGGAGGCGCGAAGCGCTTCTTACTCGACCTCAGATAGTATTTCGTACTGAAGTCAGTGATGAACTCGGTGAGGACTTTTGATTTTATTGCAGTTTGCAGTTGATATGTTATATCATGCTAGCTCAATTCTATGGCCCATTTGGCCAACCTACGTGACATATCAGGTTTGTACAGGATGCTCCTGAGGGGAAAAGTCATCGCCACCTTTATGGGGTGACACTGAAAATATGGTTTGAGATTACGTGATGCTACGATCAATGCTAGAGCCAATTTTTCGGGGTGGAGATACCTCATTTTTGCGTCAACTAAAGATTTGCTGATATAGTAAATCGTTGATTGCGTACCTTTGCTTTCACTGACCAAAATCGTGCTCACCGCGACTTCGGAGACGACTAGGTAGACAATGAGGCATTCTCCTGGATCTTCCTCGGTGAGTAACGGTGGTGAGGACAAGTAGGTTTTCAGTTTTCTTAGGGGGTCGGAACACTTCAAATTTCACTGGAGCCCGTTATCTTTTTTCAGCACACTGAAATATTTATGGCACCTATCTGACGACCGTGAGATGAACCTCGACAGGGCGGCTATCTGACCTGTCAGATTTTATACCTATTTTTTACTGGTTAACATTTTCGGTATTCCTTCGATGGCCTTAATCTGATCTGGGTTGACCTCGATGACTTATTACGATACTAGGAAATCGAGGAATTTGCTCGAGGTTATGTTGAAGGTGCATTTTTTGGTGTTTATTTTCATGCCGTATTGCCTTAATATGTTGAAGTCTTCCTTCAGATAATCAATATGATCTTTCCTTTTTGACTTAACTAGCATGTCATCGATGTAGACTTCTATTTTTTTGCTGAGTTGGTCTTTAAACATCTTGGTGACCAATCTCTGGTACGTTTCCCCTATATTCTTTAGTCTGAATGGCATGACAATATAGCAGTACGTTCCTTGGTGAGTGATGAAAGTGGTTTTCTCCTCGTCTTCTTCCTCCATGAGGATCTGATTGTAACCCGAGTAGGCATCTAAGAAGCTTAGCAACTCGTCATTTGCTATTTTGTCGATGAACTGGTCGATGTGTTGCAATAGAAATGAGTCTGTTGGGCATGCCTTGTTTAGGTCTGTGAAATCTACACACATACACCACTTTCCATCTTTCTTCTTTACCATGACAACTTTGGAGACCCACTGGGGATATTTTTACTCTCGGACGGAGCCATTTGCGAGCAACTTATCGACTTATTCGCTGATGGCTTCATTTATTGCAGCGTTGAACTTCCTCCTTATTTGCCATACTGACGGGTAGAGGGGGTCAACATTCAGTTTTTGCTTGGCAATATCTTTCGGGATACCTGGCATATCTGCATGGGAGAAGGCAAACAGATCGGCATTGTTAGTTAAGAATTTATGAAAATTACCTAGTTTCGAGAGCTTGTGCCCGATATAAGCCTTTTTTGTGTTGTCATTGCCGTCTAGTAGTATGGGATCGAGATCCTCTATTGTCGACTCAAATGCTTTAACAATGTTAAGGTCCTTGATAATGTCTGTTCGTATGTCAAGTTTGGTTCTCGACATCGTTGATTGTTATGCTTCCGCACTTTCCCCTTTTAGTTGTTGGGTGTGGGCGCAATCCTGTGCGATGCGATAGCATATCCTGTGCGGTACGTTGTTCGCCTTGAATGTTGAATACCACCCGATAAGTAGGAAACTTGATTAATTGATAGAGACAGGACGAGACTGCTCGCATAGTGTGTATCCATAGGTGCCCTATGATAGCATTGTAGGTTGTATCTTGGTCCATGACGTGAAATGTCGTTTCCAGGGTGACTCCTCCAGCTAGGACGGGCAAAACTATCTCTCCAGAAGTCCGCTCGACTACATTATTAAAACCTGTTAGTGTTATTGATAGGTTCCAACCTTGCACCATTATAGTTCAGTAAGAACGATCGATGCAGCTTTTACCCAAATAGGTCGGGATCGAATCCATTGAGAGTTAGAAGTTGGAATTGGTTTCCTACCCAAACTAGCAATGTGCAATGCTCTTAACTGCACTTTGAATCATAGTTGGTCTTTTTGATAACTTCTAATATTATGCTAATAAGATGCTAAATTAAGCTAAGAGTAAATTACTTGAAAGATTATCTAATTGGTTAAAGAGGCATTAGAGAAGTGACTTTCTCCTATGTACATATCTGAAGGATTTTCAAGTCTAAGGCAAGATCGTTATGATGGGGCTTACAATATAACCAATGCACAAAACTTTTCACTCTATACCTCTCGACAGTTTGAGTGATTTTGCCCTAATTGACTTTCTCAAGACCAATTTGGTATTATAATTGAGCAAGCAATTGAGGTTCAAGTCAGGTATTACTATCTCTAGGTTTAACCCTTTAATTAGGGCTATCAATCTCTTGAATATGCCACAATTACTTGTTGGACCAATTTTCCTAGACTCAAGCTCTCTTTGTCAAGAAGAGCCCAAGTCGTAAGGGCACAAATTAGTGTTTGCAACCACTAATTCAACATGGAAAACATAAATTGGTCCAAATATCAAACACCCTTAAACATTCAAGCCTTAAAACTCAAGACCCATCAAATACCCACACTAGGGTTTAGCCACAAACCTAGCTAATGGGTCTAGCTACTCATAATAAGGGAAAACAAGAAATTAGATGAAGAAATAATCATAATAATTAATTACAAACTAAGATGATGAAGATTTAGCGTAATAGTAGCCACAAATTACTCAAAAAGGAATAAATGAGTCGTTCACATGCTCAACCCAAAGTCAGATTAAAAAAAGATAACCTAAAAATGTGAAAAGAAAGTATTTATACTAGGCCGAATTTTCTGGACAAAAAATACCCCCGACGAGGTAGTGCAGTCCGCACAAAATGCATCGCGAACTACATTGAGGCTTTTTGGCTTGGCTCTGTAGTCTCTGAACTGGCCATGTGGGCCGCATTAAATGCACCGTGGCCGCGGTGGTTTCAATGTGGTTTACACTGGCTTCAATATCTATTTTCCACAACTCTTTGAATCTCATCTCCGCGGACCGCACAAAATGGGCTGCGTCCACGGTGAGGCTACTGCGGTCTGCACAAAATGCTTTGCGGCCACAGTGCTTGATTTACCATAAACTACACCTCTCTGAATCTCATCACTACGGACCGCACAAAATGGGGTACGACCACAGTGGATATATTTCAACTGTGCTTGGACTTGTCCTTGGTACTTGTGCATGTTTCACTCCTTTTTGAGCTGGTTTTGACTAATTGTCACCATTTTTACCAAACCCTGCAAACAAGTATTACATGTAAGCCTTTGGGACTATTTTGTATACATTTTTACTCAAAACTCAATTAAAAAGGAGTGTAAAATGAACTAGAATCCCTAGTTATCAACTCCCCAAACTTAAGCTTTTGCTTGTCCTCGAGCAAACAAAATAAGGCCTACCTCATAAGGAGTAAATTCAAGAAAATTTAGCTGACCTAAAGTGACCTCATCTATCATCAATTGGGACTAACAATTGCCCTCAAATCAAATGAATCATAGACAACATTCAACCTTTTAAACACCATAGTTTTAGTGCGACCCATGAGTATCAAGGATTGACTCGACTCATCAAATAAACTCTTTCTACTACTTTATTCATTGTGGAACCCAAATCACACATACTCAATTCTCCCTAAGAAAAACTCACTTTTAGATTGTAGCATTCAGAACAAGGATAGTGGAAACACACTCATCTTTCTCAAAGAAAGGTCACAAGTCCGGCTCTAAGTACCATAAGCTTGCCCCTTATGTGAGTCACCACTAATGTAAGCTTCATTCAACTTAAGATCATATAGGGCTTTTGTGTATTCATAGTGAAGGCTTTTGGTTCAGGGTAGGAAGTATTTGGTCTAAGTAGGTTCCATCTTCCCCTAAGCACTTCATTTACTTTATTTTGGCACACATTCTCTTGACTTTCTGTTGAGTCATTTACTTCTTTCTTCGGGGTGAGAGAGACATACTGTCCCTCTTTCTTGTTCATTTCAAACCTTTTTCTACTTTTCTAGGCTTTCCACGCCTTTCGTCACTTTTCTTTTATTCAATCCCTTCATTTTTTCTATATTGCTCATTCTTTTTGACTTTTTGATTTTCTTTTTTTTTTCATTGCCTTTCCTTTTCTTCGTTTTGTGCCTTTTCACCACTTTGTTGCATTACTTGTCTCTCCACCAAACGTATGCTTTCGCCGTATGCTAAGGAAAGATTGGGTGACAAAAGAGGGTCATTTCAAAATGGGTAAAGGCTTGTATCATGGTTTTTTTTAAGGAAAAAGGGTTGTGGATTAAAGGGGTTGACTAGGGACATTATCATTGGTAGGCTACGGATGTTTTCAATATATCATTTGGATCAAGGAGAGTCTATATTCACTTCTAAGTCAAACTACACTTAGGATTTTGCCTAGACAAATATTCAAGGCATGTTCTAGACTAATGGCACGTGACTTGGACTTGCAATTCAAATTCACACCGCACAAGCTATGGGATTGCTAAAGAGACAGAGTTGGGGGCCTACAACGACCTTAGCTAAGATTTGGGCAACATAATGGTCCCGAAAAACAACTTGATGATTATCGGCCAACACAAGAGTCTCAAGGTCACAACTTCCATCATCATATACACAACAATTTGTTTTTGACCATAGGAATAAAGGCAAATATGCTAGGCCCAAGTAAAGCTTTTCTTGAGGCACCTCT
Organism: Nicotiana glauca; assembly: GCA_026770625.1. Taxonomy (NCBI): domain Eukaryota; kingdom Viridiplantae; phylum Streptophyta; class Magnoliopsida; order Solanales; family Solanaceae; genus Nicotiana; species Nicotiana glauca. The sequence goes on from MU745637.1 coordinate 32,159, forward strand.
ATTCACTAGCTATTATTTACACAAAAAGAAAAAGAAAATAGACTCAAACCCTTAAGAAGATTGTCATGCCATCCATCATCGGGAAGAGCCATCGATTCATATAAATTTCAACTTTGGAGAGAACTGTGAACCAAAGGCTTATTGCACGCAAAAACTAAAAATAAGAAGTTATCAAAATGAAACAAGAAGCTAGTAAAGAAAAAAGAAAATACGAAAAGTAAAATGAATATGTACAATAAGGAATTTAGTCGAACATACATAAGGGAGAGTGAATATATACATTACAAAGTAACTTTATATAAAGACCAAAGTTGCAAAAGTACGAAAAGTGAACTAAAATGGTAAAACTATGTACACACCACAAGTGAAAATCAAATTACAAAAAGAAAATAGTGTCATATATACAACCTAATGTCATCAAAATAGGGCTAACCTATCAAATGAAAGTTAGCATTATCCTCAATGTTAACTAACTAAAATAATCTCAATAAAAGATAGAGAGTAAAGAGAAAATTCCCTATTGGCCCTCCGTCTGCATCAAATCATGAGTCTGGGTCCCTGCGTCCTCGGACTGCCAGGAACCTATGACTGGATCTCTATCACCTATGTCTACACTCATAGGCCTGCACTAGGTCTTGGGTCTGCACTGGGGCCTGAGGCTGGCTAGAGGAACCTCCTTGCGGATCCTCCAGCTCTATCACAACATCATCAGCACGAGGAATCACCCTCCTCATCTTTGTTGAACTCTCTGTCTCTTGCTCTGGCTCAAACTGGGCTGCTGGAATTGGTTCATGCAATAACAGGTCCAAAGGCAAGTTATCAACTTTCATTTCTCCACCTTAACCCTTAACTCTTTCACCGACTCCTTGGACGCCTGAGTCTTTCTCAATTTCTTTGTTTCTTTGTGAGATCCTTCAATGCTTTTCCGTGAGCACCCACAACATCCAATATTAATTGCTAGTTCTCCAAGAGCTTCTTCTAGTTGTCCAGAAACTCCTTGAGAGTTCCTCCATCGACTGTGAGACTTGCTGCTGAGGTGGTACAGATTGGGCCTCCACCGAGTTATACAACACAGACAGCTTAGAAGTGGTTGCCTATATCTAGTTACTGATACTGGCAAGGTTCTGGTTCAAGTGGTGGGTAGTCAACGGGTATGCCGAAGATGAGGGGATATTTGGGACAGTAGAGGGAACTGAGGGCATATCTGGGGTAGCTGAAGCAGGATGCATATGAGCTTCCACTACTATTAGCTCTTCAGACTAGCCAATAAAAGTGGTATATTTGCCTTTCAAATCTTTGCCCCTGGGGTTGTCATCACTTTGTAGACTGTACTAGGAAAATGGTGCCTTAGGCTTCGTCTTCACATCAAACCTCCGCTTGTCCACCTCCAAGTTATCTAGAGACATAGTCACGAAGTTTGGGAAGGGATACGACCTATCTCCTTTATTGACCACCCATGTGATCACCCTAGGCACCGCATTCCCAACGTTGATCAGGTACCCTCTCATGATAGAAGCCTACTACAATTTCCCGGGAGATTGGAAGGGAATTCGCATGAGTGGTGGGGTCTAGCTTACTTCATACAAAAGTCTCCCAGCCTTTTGCTTCAAAGTTTAGGGTTCTCCTTAGAATTTTCACTCCTGTTGTCAACCATGCTCGGGTGGTACCTAGTATTGCCAAGTACTCTTCTAACCACAGACATGCATCCTCCCCCAATGCTAGCTTCTCTAAGTATAATGTCTCATCCTCCTCCTCCACGAAGCCCAGGTAGTCATTGATTGTCTTCCCATCAAATTTGACTGTCAGATTTCGCACCTTAGTCACTTTCGTGCCCTTTTTGATGTGGACAACATTAGTGTATAACTCCTTGACTAGGTGCTCATTTCCATCCTCACAATTTCTTGTGAAGTAGTTTCAGCCCACTCTCTCTCTGAACTGTCTCCCCACATTAGGTTTGTCAGGTAAGAGGTCTTTATCGATGAAAGTCCATTCAGGTATCAACTTCTTCTCAGGACACTATTCTCTGAACTTGTGGTAGGCCACTTCACTTCCAAATCTGTCTTGCCATGCTTCTGGGTTTTTGGTTCTTTCCACCCCTCCTACTAGGGGCGCACCTCCTCCTTTTTCTTCTACAGGATCCATACCGGGTGGTGAAGCTGTAGGTGAGGTAAAAGAAGCACTGTCACCTCTCTCGGCTGAGCCCTCAGACGACTCAAAAGAAATTGGAATTGAAACTTGAGCAGTGGGGGATCCCTGAGGGGTAGGCTTATCTCTCAGTCTCATCCTCTTAGGGAAGTCACCCATATACTCCGGCACTGAGTCAGAATCAGACGCCTCCCAAGAGGGCTCATACTCACTTCCCTCTAAATGGGAAGCAGCTCTATCAACAGCCTTTATTGCCTTTCTGGTCGCCTTTATTGCTTGCCGAACTTGGGGGGTCAACCTTATATTTCCACGTCCCCTACCCCGGGAGGACTCAAGTTTTCCCTTTTTCTTTTCTCCACCGCCTCGTGATTTTACCATTTTCTGCAAGTCAAATTCATTATGTATTTGTTAGTATCATAGTACCAGGTGAAGCAGTGAAATTATGATTGCAGAGAATGAAATTAAAAGTAGAATTGCAGACAGCAGACCACACAAAATAAAGTGTGTCCGCAAAGAGGCCATCATGGACCGTACAAAATGGCACCGCGGTCCGCACTTTGGTGGGGGTTATACGACCCACTCTTTGAATATAGGCATCGTGGAATGCAAGAAATATAGTGCGGGCATGGTAAGGCATTGCAGACCGCATAAAATCCATAACGGTTGTGGTCCTAAACTTTCTAACTCTCTGAAGTTATACCATCACAGTTCGCACAAAATAGAATTGCGTACCGCGGAGAGCCAAAAACAGCATTCAACCTAGGATTTCAAAATTTCATCTAATTTTTAGCCTAAAATCACATATTATTGATTCTCTAGGTATTTAATCAACTTTCTTTATTAACTAACCCTAATTTAAGCAATAATACTATAATTTAAAGAAAACGGAAGAAAAAGGAAAAGAATCTAACAAATTAAAATAAACTAAAACAAAATTAAAGATTAGGAAGAATTTAACGCACCAGATATGAGATGCACACAGATGATTTAGAAGCACAATTTGAATGTTTGCACAGTTAGGGTTTGGATGAACAATAGTTTTACTATTGAGTGAGCAAAGAGCGAAAAGGGTAAATGAAGCCCTGAGGTAGGACCCACTATACCTTCCTACCACAGACCACACAAAATGGCACCGCGGTCCGTGTTACTCAAACTCATGAAGCATTGAGGAGGCAACAATTGCGGACCACACAAAATGCTCCGCGACCGCACAAAATGCAATGCGGTCGCGGTGGAAAACTTCAGAGAACTATCATTCTGTTTCAGTCATAATTGCAGACCGCATTTATTTGTTGCCCCCGTACTGAGGCCTTTGCAGCCGCACAAAATGTAATGCGGCCGTAGTGCAAACTTTAGAGAGTGCACATTTTTCCCAACTTGGTCCTGCATGCAGCAAAAAAATCCTAATCACATCTCAAAACCTATTAGTCCAAAAACAAATCCTATACTAAAAAGAAAATTAGAGAAAAACAAAAAGAAAGACACAGGGGTTGCCTCCCAAGAAGCGCCTGATTTAACATCGCAGCACGCTTGAGATGGATCATTACCACTGCATGGCTGTCATCAATCTTGACAAGGTAGTGCTTGAATCTGTTTCCAGTAACTCTGAAGATCTCACCATTTTTGTTTTTCAAGTCAAGTTCACCAAACGGAGTCACAAGAACCACTTCAAAAGGTCCACTTCATTTGACTTAAGCTTTCCTGGAAACAGACGTAACCGAGAATTGAACAAGAGAACCAAATTGCCCACTTAGAACTCCTTGCTACGGGCCTACTTCTGATGAAGGTACTTCATCTTGTCCTTGTACAAGGACGAACTGGAATAGGATGGAATCAAAATTCATCAAGTTTATTAAGCTGTTCCATACGAAGATTTGCTCACACATCCCATTCAAGATTCAGCTTCCTCAAAGCCCACATGGCCTTGTGCTCTAACTCAACCGAAATATGGAAAGCTTTCCCAAACATCAACCGGTGCGGAGACATACCAATCGGAGTCTTGTAAGTAGTCTTATAAGCCTAGAGACCATCATCCAATTTCTTTAACTAATCGGTCCTATTTGAATTGACCATTTTTGACAGTATACACTTGATTTACCTGTTTGAGACTTCAACTTGGCTACTCGCCTGAGGATGATAAGGAGTAGAAACTTTGTGATTGACACCATACTCTACAAGCAAAGTGTCAAAAGCTCTATTATAAAAATGCGACCACCATCAGTAATGATTGCACGAGGATTGCCAAACCTTGTAAAAATGCACATTTTGAGAAAAGTAACAACACTCCAGGCCTCATTGTTGGGTAAAGCCACATCATCGACCCACTTTGAAACATAGTCAACCGCCACTAGAATGTATGTGTTCCCGCGTGAGCATACAAATGGGCCCATGTCAACACCCTACACATCAAAAATATCAACTTTAGAATGGTGTTGAGAGGCATCTCAGCTTTCTTCAAAATTCCACTCGCTTTTTGACATTCGTCACACCTCTTCACAAGTTCACTTGAATCTTTATGCCAAGTTGGCCAGTAAAACCCACAATTATTTTAGCTTTGTCCACCTCTATGCCATGTTTTGAAATTTTGTGGCCAAGGACTATGCCCTCCTCAACTATGAAGTGGCATTTCTCCTAATTAAGCAAAATATTGGTGTCTTCACAACTGGCCAACACTCTATCAAGATTCTTCAAGAATTCATAAAATGAGTCTCCCACAACGCTAAAGTCGTCCATGAACACCTTCAAAATATCTTCCACCATGTCGGTGAAAATGGCCATCATACACCACTGGAATGTAGCCGGTGCATTACATAATCCAAAAGGCATCCTAGAAAAGGCAAAGGTGCCATAGGGACAAGTGAAAGTGGTCTTATCCTGATCTTCCGAAGCAATCAAGATTTGGTTGAACCCAGAATACCCATCCAAGAAATAGTAGAAGGCACGCCCAACAAGTCGATCAAGCATCTAGTCAAGGAAAGGCAATGAAAAGTGATCCTTGCGGGTCACGTTGTTCAGCTTACGGTAGTCCATACACACCCTCCATTCGGTAACTGTGCGGGTTGGAATTAGTTCATTTTGAGCATTGGTCACCACGGTCATACCACCCTTCTTCAGCAAACATTACACCGGCGAAGTCCAAGAACTGTCAGAGATGGGCTACATATTATCGATATCTAACCACTTGATCACCTCCTTTTTCACAACTTCTTGCATTGCCTTGTTCAACCTCCTTTGATGTTCCAAGGAGGGTTTTGCATCATCTTCAAGAATAATTTTGTGCATACAGAATGGGGGGCTTATTCCCCGAATATCAGCTAAATTCTATCCAATTGGTTTCTTCCACTTTTAGAGCACCGCCGATGTGGCATTTACCTGCATGTTAGTAAGACAAGAGGAAAGAATAACTGACAAAGTTGACTTAGGGCCTAAGAATTCATACCTGAGGTGTGGAGGCAACGGCTTCAACTCCAACACTGCAGGTTCCTTGATTGAGGGCTTTATTGGTGGATTCTTCCTATTTTCAAGATTCAAGGATAGCTTCCAAGGCTCATAAGAGTAAGAACCCATTCCATGTAAAGCAGCGACACACTCCACCCAGCCTTCATCCTCATTTACATTAAGATTCAACAACATCGCCTCTAGAGGGTCCTCCACATTGATCATTGCACTACTATCATCAATTATCACTACTGTGACAAGATCCACAAATGAGCACACTTCGGTGCAGTTGGGTTGCTTCATTTACTTACACACATGAAAGACCACATTTTATCACCCACTCGAAAAGTGAGTTCCCCTGCTTCCACATCAACTAAAGCCTTCCCAATTGCAAGGAAAGGTCTTCCCAGGATTATAGGCACCTCAAAATCAACCTCACATTCAAGAATCACAAAATCAGCTGGCAAGATAAATTTGTCCACCAGGACAAGAACATCATCAATAATACCCAATGGTCTCTTCATTAATCTACCTGCCATTTGCAATCTCATGGAAGTCGGCCTCTGTTGCCCAATACCTAAAGTCTTGAAAACCGAGTCGGACATCAAGTTGATACTTGCCCCTAAATCACAAAGAGCTTCAGGAAAGTCCGCACTCCTAATGGTGCAAGGTATGGTGAAAGCACCAAGATCTTCTAACTTCGGAGCCATTGAATGCACTATTGCACTCACTTGGTAGGTCATTTGTCGCACCCCTTTTTTCTCGCGAAATCGGGTTTATGAAATTTAGGAAGACAACTCATTCTCTTTGGGATTTGGGTTTTGGAATTGAAGAGTCGTCACCTAATGATTTAAGTGCATTAGGATACTAAGAAGGGTTTAATTTGGATAACCAGAGATTGGGTAAGGGCTTGAAATTATCCCAAGGGGAAAGTGTTAGGCACCCCTCAGGATCCACTATTGTGGTTCCCGGCCAAACTATTTTTGTGACTTAAATAACACATAGGCAAGTAAGAGTTTCAAATAAGAGGGGATTTTTATGTCATGGTCACAAATAAACAAAGTCGAAAAGAACTAAAAAGAGTTGATTTTCTTAGAAGAAATGGATTTAAAAGATTTAAAAGAAACAAAGAACAAAGGGAAGGGGGATCCTAGGTTTATTAATAATATGGATCACCCCACACAACATCTAGTAATCACTCCTCAGTGGGGGCTACACGTGATGTTATCGCATGGTTATCATATCTATATCTACCCCTTCCCACCCTGTTAAGGTATTAAAGCGCGTAATGGTCTCGTTTACTTATTGCATGCTATTACCCGCCCCAATCCTATCAGTCCTAAAGGTACTTAGGACTAATAATCCTAAAAGGAGGAGATGTTGGGCTTATTTGTGGTTTCAAAAGGTAAAATGCTAAGGCAATAGGCAAAAAACATATAGCAAGTTAGGGGAAAGGATATAATTAAATAAAGGGCTCAAATACACCTCCTTTAAACAGAGAAGCATATAATTTAGCATGTCTTGCATGTACTGTTTAAGATCTCATTAAACTTAAAAGTTTGAGGCAGATTGATTTATTACATAGTTTAGATATGAAGCCCGACTCAGGCCTGCCTACTGGTTGTAGCTAATAAACTCTAATTCAATTTATAAAATTCATCCTACGATTTTCCTAAGTGTTGGATGAGGGTCCTATAGGCATGATATCTACTGATTTCAGAAACAATAAATTAAGCTGAATACGTACTGATTTAAGAAAAAGTTGTGAGCTATTAAAGAAAGGCGGGTTTTAGCAAAAGATCATAAGTTCTGCAACTGGTAATGCATCATTATTGCTGGTTTTAGACTTATAATCGAGTGAGGCGATTTAGGTTTGGTTAAAGCTCCTATAGGCATGCTTTCTATGCATTTGTCGACTTTAGAACACTTTTATAGACATAGAGAAACATAGAGATCCAACAAACATGATATTTAGGTGTTGTAATTTTATATGAACATGATATCTAATTGCAGTTGGTTATCTAAGACCTATAAACATGTTTGCCCAATGAAAGTGGATATGCAAGATTCAGAAAGACCTATAGGCATATTTTCTATATGCAAATGCAGAATTCAGATTTTGAATGGTCGTAAACTTGGCATCTATATGAGAGAATGCAGGATTCCTATAGACATGGTATCTATATATAAGAATGCAGGATCCCTCTAGCCATGGTATCTATATATGAAAGTATGCAGGATTCCTATAGATATGGCATCTATATATAAGAGTGCAGGATTCCTATATACATGGTATCTATATATGAGACTGTAGAAATTTAGAAAACTCCTATAGGCAGGTTATCTATCCCCTTTGCATACATAGTTACCCCTCTCTTTTCACTAACTATCCCCGAGAGTTTTATTACAAAGTTATTACAGCCCGGGAAAAGAAGTAAAGTAAAGAAAATACATCGGAAATTAAAAGTACAACCAAGAAGAGCCTGATTCATACTTCATGTCTGAATTATGAAGTTGAACCAACACCAAGAGATCATATTTCAAAGCCTTTCTCCCATTTGGGGTGTGTCAAAGTTCTCTAAGGGTCTCATATGAACTCCGAGCGGTAGTTACACCCAAATGGATCACCAGATTAAGACATAGTACAGTATGGAAGGGCTAGCCCTCTGGTGTCCAAGTTCAGATGGAACTCAGGGTCCCAAGGCAAGGCTCAGAATGGGGGGGGCCAAACTTAAGGACTAAGAGAGAGTGTTAGTGCAGAAGTAGAATTCTAAAAGGGGAAAGGGAAAAGGGAAGCAGCTTAAATCAGTACACATAAGGGTATAAGGGAATGAGGAGTTGCAAGAGACAAAAAGCAGGCTGGTGGGCACATCCAGCAATGGGAGATGCTAGCACACCCTTAGGCCTGTTAGCACATATTGTTTAGAGGTTAAGACCCCCATGGATCAAACTTAATTCATGGACAAACATTTACATTGCTATGCCTCAAGTCATAAATCAAAACACATAGGAGTAATAGGGGAATTTGCTTCATAACAAACAAATAGAAGGAAATTATCTTGCCAATTTATGTGTTGAGATATACAGAAACATGTAAGCAAACATGGACACAAAAGCAGTAAATACACATTGTTGTGATGCTAAAAATTAAATCCAAACATACCAATTTTAGAGAAACAAATAAAGGAAAACATTAGGTTTTGTAAACATGCCCCAATGTAGTTAAAAAAAGAATATTATATTGAGAGTATGAGTTCAAAAGGTTTATAAATTCTCTCCGTTCGTGAAAAGGGTCATTCCTTTTATAGTGTAGAAAACCAAGCAGAAATAAGGTAAGAAAAATAGTTAAGGAACTGATTGTCAATTAAGCATCAATTACACAAGACTTCGCTTAACTAAGGGATTCATATTCAAATGGGTAAAAACAATATAAGGAAAGAAATTTAATAAGCACTTTGTGCAAAGCATGTAATTAAAGGCAAATACATAAAAGGTTATTTAAGGAAAGGGTTTTGAAGTACACGGTTGTACAAATAAGGTAAGAAAATCAATTAACTGCCAGTAAATAAAAGGCCAAGGATCTTGTAATTATTGACCTATGAATGAACTAAGTCGCAAAAGTTGAGAAGGGTTTTAACTTTGGTCGAGTCACAGAGAGAATCAGAAAACAAGGAAAGAAAATCAATCAGACATACTCAAAAGGAAGTCTGAACTAAATGCAGATTTGCAAACCATTTTAGAGTGAAATTCATTGCATATAAAGAGTATATAGACATGCCAAGTATGAAAAAAGTTGTTGTGTTATTCTAAAAATCAGCAAAAAATAGACCACAGAAGCATAGTTGTCACAGAGGTCAACAAAAGTAGATGAGAGGTATCGTTTAGCAGCATAAAAAGGATCCGATGTACAGTTCGTTGAAGAGTTTAGCAAAAGCTGGAATCATGTGAAAAACAAGTATTTTCAAACTCATTTCAGAGACTCGAAATAGGTTTAGAGGTCTCACAAAGAACTGAAACCTCTACCATGTTCCTCTGAGCAACTGAAGCTCGTGAGAAACATGATAGAAAGGCAACATGCAGGGAAAAGTAGAAGAGCTCAAAGAAAAATAGAGTAGAAGAAACTAACATGAAACATAACAATGGAAAAATAGATAAGATCCAAAAACATGCTGAGAAGTTTAATAAGGACTTAAGAACATAGTAATGGAAAATATAGTAGGAGAAACATATCAGAACACAGTATAGGAAAATACAGCAGAAGAAGCATGTACGAACATGGTAGGAGAAAATATAAGAACACATGAGGAAGGAAATACAGTAGAAAAGCATACGAGAATATAGTAAAGGAAATACAGTAGGAGAAGCATACAAGAACATAGTAGAAGAAAATATAAGAACATAGCAGAGACAAATACACACAAAAGAAAAGAGAAACATTTAAAACTTTTCAGAAAACCCTACATCGGAAAAGAAATGGTTTTGAAAGTAATTTTTTGCAAGAAAAGCCAGAGAAATCAGTTGAGAACTTAGGGAAAGCATAGATACACAACGGATCTAAAGGAATCTAAGAATACCTTGAACGGTTAGGGTTTCAGAAGAACACTGGAAGTGAGAAAGGCTTTGAAAGGTTACCGATCTAAGTCGAAGAAGTCAAAATCAGACTCGAGCGGCCATGTAAGCCGGAGTAAAATCGGAGATGGCCGTGGAACTCGAATCGAACGAAGCCTGGACCAAACCTCATCGTAGTTAGGCCTTGAATCTTCAAAAGTCAGGTGCGTGGGAGTCATAGGAGGCCGGTGTAGGGCTCCCACAGCCTTGGTAGCCATGAATTCCGGTAGCTTTTAGGGCGGAAGCGATGGCTAGGATTTGAGTAGATTTGAGAGAGTTTGAGGAAATGGAGGTTTCAGAGGCGGTTGGTAGGTGGAAATGATTAGGGTTGGGGGGGTTGGTGAATTAAAAAAAGTAAGGGCAAAATATGGCCGTTGATTATTTTGATCAACGATCTGGATTAAACGGGGAGTCGGGCGGGTCATTCAAATGGGCTATGGGTCGAGTAATTTTAGGAATTGGGGCTGGTGTTCAATTGGGTTTAATTGGGGTTCAAATTAGGCTACAATTGAAATGAAATCTAGCTATATTTTAAATAGCCATTTTTCCCCAATTATTATATAAAAAATGGCAAATTAAATTCTGGAAATAAATTAAAATAATAAAATAATTTGTAACATATAATTATCAATTTAAAAATACTAGTCTTAATTTTTATAAATAAAAATGCAATCAAATCATAAAGGAGGCTAATATTTCAATTACGCAATTTAGCTTTTAAAAATATTAAACAAATTTGTAAAAATATGCAAAAATTATCTGAGCTATATTTTAGCATAAATATGAGAATTCAACAAGTGAATTACCAAAGTCATAATTTTGGGAATACTTATTGGATTTTTCTTGATAAAATAGGGCAATAAAATTGATTTTAAATCTTAAAAATTGAGAAAAATACCAGGATCTTGGGGTGTGTGTGTATGTACATACATATATATATATATATATATATATATATATATGCTCTTTTTTAAAGGTATGTTGCATATGAAAAATATATAATGAAAAAATTGGGTATCAACAGCAACCCTTCTTTACCCGGGAAGGATGAAGGAGTTGTCGGGTAAAGATATGATGGCCAATTTTGACCGAACGAAATGGTTTGTAGAGCTGACCATGCTCTGGTTCCTAAGCTGCCTACATATCCCTAGTCTTACAGGAATCAGGCCATATGTAGTTCGAGATCCGTCGGTGGAATAACTGATGGAAACTTTTCAAGAACGGACGCAATATTTAGGTTGGGATGAATGGTTAAGGTCCAATAGGGCTACGGGGACTGGAACAGAAATGCTCTAGTCAGGATGGCCGTTGCTCACCGATTTACCTACAAACAAACAATACACGCGTATATTGTGAATAAATTTAAACATGATGCAAGTTCCCGTCGGGCCATGAATGCTGTCTTTGGACGATTAGGATGACGTTCTCAGGCCATGACTTCCTGGGCCATGAAGCATAAAATAAACGATTCGTAGGCTATAAAATGGTGCTCTCGGTCTATGAGAATGATTCCTTCGAGCCATGGTGACATTGAATAATGATATGCAAAAGATTAAAGGGATCCTCATGCCATGGCAAAGTGTTCTCGGGCTATGGAATTGGTGCCTTTGAACACTGATGCCTTTGGACAATTTGGCGATCTTTTAGCCCATGAGATGCAGCGTTTGGCGATCTTTCAGCCCATGAGATGCGGTAAGTGGAGAGCTTTCAGTCATGCAAGCGTAAATAAAGTGCCGATATTTCAGCCATGCAGGATGTAAAGTAAAGTGGAAATCTCTCAACCATGCAGGACATAAATAAAGTGCGATCTTTCATCCATGCAGAAAAATGCTGATGGAGACAGTGTTTAGTCTCGGAAGGTAGAAGGTATCCTTATGCAATGTAGAAAAATATAGATGGAGACAATGCTTAGTCTTGGAAAGCAGGATCGTAGCCTTATGCAATGTAGAAAAATGCAAACGGAGACAGTGCTTAGTCTCGGAAGGCAGAATGGTAGCCTTGTGCAGTGCAAAAAAATACAAATGGAGACAGTGCTTAATCTCGGAAAGCAGAATGGTAGCCTTATGCAATGTAGAAAAATGCATATGGAGACAGTGCTTAGTCTCGAAAGGCAGAATGGTAGCCTTATGCAATATAAAAAATAAAATAAAGTGGCAGATGGTAATACAGTTCCTTAGCTAATAACAAGTTTTGATGTCGGGATTGCTGGGGTTATTGTGATACAGGGGATATTACTGGCGTGTGTGGATGGAAAATACCAGAGAAGTGAGGCAATTCATGAATCAGTGTATGTCTTATGGGTTTATAGTATATCACATGCTTTCGTAATCCAAATGCCTGCATCCAAAGAAAATTTGTAAAGGGGAGGTTAGTTCGTAATCTTGTTGGCCTTGCTTAACCTATTCGGCTTTGATCTGGTGATACGGTATGTATCATTAGGGTAGCGTTGCCGAACAAAGCGATTTTTGTAATAAACATGCATGAGTTTGTAAAAATATGACATAAGTATATAGATAAGAAATAGCTTTTAGATGAACCGACGACTGTGACGTGGTTCAGGACATTGCAACCTCTCCTGCTACGGAATTTTGAGGGTCCTCCTCAAAATTCTGGCCCAGTTTCCATTTACGGGGGGAAGTGAAGATTTTATTTAATTGTGACTGAACCCATAAGGCTATCTACGTGTCCCCTCTTAAATGGGAATCAGGTCAGACCTAGTTCAAATTACATCATATAGGAAAGCATAAGATTACACATAGTAGTGCTTGACTGTACCCGAATTGATTGGTTTGGCCAAACTTCTCTGTCTATTTCTGCGACTATAAGGGCTCCACTTTTCAGAACCCGGTGAACCATGTATGGACCCTGCCAGTTGGGAGAGAATTTCCCTTTGGCTTCATTTTGATGCGAGAAAATTTTCTTTAACACCAGCTGCCTCGGTGTGAACTATCTCGAGTTGACTCTTTTGTTGAAGGCTCTAGACTTTCAATTCTAATAAAGCTGACTGTGGCAAACTGTATTCATTCTCTTTCCATCTGTAAGAGCTTGTTGCTCGTAATGACTCTTCACCCATTCTACGTCGCCGAGCTCAGCTTCTTGTATGATCCTTAAGGAAGGGATTTCTACTTCGGCCGGAATGACGGCTTCTGTACCATAGACCAGCATATAGGGGGTCACCCCAGTTGATGTACAGATTGTGGTGCCATATCCTAAGAGAGGAAATGATAGTTTTCATGTCATTGCTTATGCTTCTCTATCATTTTCCTCAATATCTTCTTGATGTTCTTGTTGGCGGCTTCTACGGCTCTGTTCATCTGAGGCCAATAAGCTGTGGAATTCTTGTGTTTGATCTTGAAGGATTCACACATGGCTTTCATTAAGTCACTAATGAGGTTGGAGCCATTATCAGTGATGCTTGCCTTTGGAATCCCAAATCGACAAATGATACGGTTGCGGACGAAGTCTGCCACGACTTTCTTTGTTACTGCTTTGTAAGATGTTTCTTCAACCCATTTTGTGAAATAATCAATTGCCACTAGCATAAACTTGTGTCCGTTTGATGTGGTAGGTTTGATTGGTCCGATAACATCCATTCCCCATGCGACGAACGACCACGGTGAGCTTGTTGCATTAAGCTCATTTAGGGGTACCTTGACCATGTCTGTATGTATCTGATAGCGATGGCATTTTCGGACATACTGGTTGCAGTCTGTTTCCATAGTCATCCAAAAGTAACCAACCTGGAGTATCTTCTTGGCTAATATAAAACCATTCATATGTGGACCACAGGTCCTAGCATGGATTTCTTCTAGTAGTTTAGATGCTTATTTTACCTCAACACACCTTAGTAATCCCAAGTCTGGAGTCCTCCTATATAGGATCCCTCTGCTGTAAAAGAAATTATTGGATAATCTCCGAAGTGTGCACTTCTGAGTAGTATTTGCAAGTTCTGGGTATTCTCCTTTTGCCAAATATTCCTTGATGTCATGAAACCAAGATTTTCATCTGCTTCTTTTTCGACATGAGCACAGTAAGCTGGCTGATCATAGATCTTCACCGGAATAGGATCAATGAAGTTCTTATCTGTATGTTGTATTATAGATGATAAGGTAGCCAATGCATCGGCAAAATCATTCTAGACTCTGGGAACGTGCTGGAACTCGGTCTTTGTAAACCTCTTTCTCAACTCCTGTACATAATGCATATAAGGGAGTATCTTAGAGTTCTCGGTCGCCCATTATTCTTGGACCTGGTGTATAAGAAAGTTTGAATCCCCAATTACTAGCACTTTTGGATGTTCATGTCAATGGCCATCTTGAGCCTTAAGATGCAGGTTTCATGTTCAGCCATGTTGTTGGTACATGGGAACATGAGTTTGGCAGACACCGGATAATGCTGACCGGTTTTTGATACTAGGACTGCTCCTATGTCAACTCCTTTAAAATTTGATGCTCCATCGAAAAATATTCTCTAACCACCATAGGATTGTGCAATGTCTTCTCCTATGAATGATACCTCTTCGTCAGGAAAATATGTCTTTAGGGGTTCATATCCTCCGTCCACGTGATTCTCGGCAAGGTGATCTGCCAATGCCTGTCCTTTGATTGCTTTCTGCATTATGTAGACAATGTCAAATTAATTCAACAGGATTTGCCACTTGGCTAGCTTGCCAGTGGGCATGGGCTTTTGGAAGATGTACTTCAAAGGATCCATCCTTGATATGAGATATGTGGCATAGTCATAGAAATAATGCCTCAGCTTCTACTCAACTTCTGCACCACCCAAGTTAGAGCACAATAGGTGCATTCTAACAAAGAATACCAGGCCTCATACGGAGTGAATTTCTTGCTGAGATAATAGATGGTATGTTCTTTCTTTCCCGTTTCATTGTGTTCCCCTAGGAACGAAGGCACCATCTAACACTGCGATGTGGAGTAACAGAGGTCTACCTAGTTCAGGCAGGACTAAAACTTGTGGTATTGTCAAGTATTCCTTGATTCTGTCAAAATCTTTCTGGTAGTCATCATCCCATTTGGTGGCGAGATCCTTCTTCAACATCTTGAAGATTGGCTCACAGATAACTGTAGAATGTGCTATGAACCGGCTGATGTAGTTAAGTCTCCCCAAGAAACTCATTACATCCTTCTTGTTCCTTGGCGGTGGAAATTCTTGAATGGATTTGATCTTTGATGGATCTAGTTCTATTCCCCGGCACTCACAATAAACCCAAGCAATTTTCTAGCTGGAACCCCAAATGCATACTTTGCGGGATTCAGCTTTAGGTTGTATCTCTACAGTCTATTGAAGAATTTCCTCAAATCTTTCAAGTGATCAGTGGCCTTCTTTGACTTAATGATGACGTCATCTACGTACACCTTGATATCATGAAAACTGGTGGTCATGGCCCTCATGTAGGTGGCCCCTACATTCTTTAACCCAAACAACATCATCTTGTAGCAGTACATTCCCTACAGCGTAATGAGAGCCATTTTCACAGCATCTTCTTCATCCATCTGGATCTGATGGTAACCAGCGAAACAATCCACAAATGATTGCAATTCATGCTTGGTGTAATTGTTGATTAGGATATATATGTTTGGCAAGGGGAAGTCATCTTTTGGACTGGCCCGGTTGAGATCTCGATAGTCGAAACAGACTCTAACCTTCCCGTCCTTCACTGGCACTAGCACAATAGATGAACTTAGACCAGTCATGTAATCGTATGACAATATTCCCTTAGAAATTCTATGTATTCCTTCTTTTCTGACGGTGATAAGTGAATGATGATTCATGTTTCTTTGACATTTTCTGCATCTCCTAGGTTGGACTTTGGTCTGTTCTCAAAATTCTCAACTTCTTTGAGAATCTCTTATGGTATATAATCTTCCTCTGAGTGTATGTCTGTTTGTTGTGTTGTCTTATTGCATGTCATAGTCATTGGTTCATCAAGGTAAGTAACAGTTATGCTGTATAAATAAAGTAATGAGAGAAAATAATAAGATTAAGATTTAAAAACCGAAATGCTTTGATAAATTCCATAACTATTTTTGAACATTGGAGCTCTTTCTTGCAAAATTTAAAATGTGAAAGTAAAGTCAACAAGTAAAATAAAAATAGTGCATGATGCTTGTTCTGCCTTGCTACCCCGAGGCTCGCCGGGCTCTGGTAGTTCGACGATCAAGTTATTGAGGCATGCTCCTCTGCTTACAGCCTGCGTGGAAGGGCCTTCCCCCCCCCCCCCC
>MU745637.1:48752-61542 GCA_026770625.1 Nicotiana glauca
CGAAAACGACACAACAATCCATGTCATCATCTTCCAAGAACAAATTCCTCACTGCTGCCAGTGCTTCTTCTTCTTTTGAACTATAGATAACTTCGGCCGGTTGGAAAGTCTATTCCAAGTGTGGTATTGGCTTCTCCAGTGGATAGTAAGGACCGTGCCATGGTGGTGACCAGTCGTTGAATTCTTTCCAGGTATACTCATATCCCAATCCGAAGGAGGTGCCATATTTCTTGAGCTTGATAGACTTAGCGATTCCTTGGAGATTCTTGCCAAGTCCCTTGCCAGGTTCATATCCGCTCCAGTTCAATATGCTTTCAATTTTGTTGTCCCACCATTTGTCTTTATCAACGGTGTTGACTCACTTGATATGGGGATAAGTTTCCCCGCCTATCCTTCTTCTGCCTCATATTGCTGGGATGGTCTGGCGACTGTATATGGGATTTCTACCATCATCGTGAATGATCACCTCATGGTGATTCCACTCAAACTTCATTGCCAGATATAGTGTTGACGCTACGGCCCCAGTGGCATGAATCCATGGCTGTCCCAATAACAAATTGTAAGATGTCGGTACGTCTATCAGTAGAAAATCAACATTAAACCAAGTAGGCCCCATTTGCAAACACAAGCGAATTTCCCCAATAGTGGACCTTTGGGAATCGTCAAAAGCTTTAAGGTTGATGGCCCCATCCTTGATCTCATGAAGCCCTTTTCCCAATGTTCTGAGTGTCACCGATGGACAAATGTTGAGGTTGGACCCTCCGTCGATCAACATTCTGGTGATAAGATAATCTTCGCATTACACGGTGATGCGCAATGCCTTGTTGTGACTCAACCCTTCTGGTGGCAACTCATCTTTATGAAAGGTGATCTTGTGACTTTCCAATACCTGGCCTACCATGTTCGCCATCTCTCATACGGTGATGTTTCTTAGTACATATGCCTCACTTAGCACTTTCAGCAAGGCAAGTGTTTTGTTCAACTGATCAAAGATTGAGTATTCTTTGTCTTGTATCTTTCTCCAGAGATCGTCGGGCCCAGTTTCAGTGATGGTTGGCCAACTAGAGGCCTGCTTCCTTGACTCAGCCAAATGCTCCGGGGTATAAACCCTGCCGGTTCTTGTCATACCCTGTGCTGCAACAGCTTCCCCAAACTTGACCTTCCCTTTTCTTTTGGCCTCTCCTGTGTAGTTCCAAGGTATGGCATTTGTGTGGAATGGTGTTATTGCCGACAATGCCACTGGAATTGGTGTGGCTATCTTTACTCCAAACGGAGCAGGACCCTTATACGGTAAAACTGTAAGTTCAAAAGGTGTAGGCGCGTTTGCTGGTGACATAAACTCAACCTCAATCGGCACTGGTGTCTTTGCACATGATGGTGCTTCAAACTCGATTGGCATAGACATGTTTATCCCGGCGTCCCCAGAAGGCTGGATTTGGACCACAATCGGATTAAGGGTTACTACTGGCTTTTTTGGATCATCGCCTTATGTGATTAAATCGATTGGTCCCTTGGGATCCCAGTCGTCCTCTATCTTGATCATGTCAACACCTCCGCCCTTGTAGTCTGGCAGAGGGTTATTGCGGGCATTCGGAGCAGGCTCCTTTGCTATAATGATCTTGTTGTCAATCAAAGTCTGGGTCTTATCTTTTAGAGAGAGGCATTCGTCAATGGTATATCCTTTCATGCCGGAATGGTATACATATAATTTATTTAGATTTACCTATTGAGAAGGGTTTTCAAGGGTTATGGCAGGGATAGGGGTGACATAACCAGTAGCTTTGAGCCTTTCGCATAACTGGTCAATTGGTTCAGCAATCGCAATCTATTATTTGGGATGCCTGTGGTCAAATTTTGGTCGAGGTCTAGGGAAGTTTTGACGTGGGGGAAGTGATTCATAGTGGGATGTTAGGTGTTGTAGGCTTGGTAAACATATGCCGGTTGGGAATATTTAGGTGAAGTGGGCTGATATGCGGGAGGTGATTGATAAGTGATTGGAGGAGTTTGGTAAGAGGGTGATGGTGCTGGGTAGTTTGGGGTAGGCTGATATGTGATTGGAGGTATCGAATAGGTTTGATATTTGTAGGGGATTTGGTCATTTGTGCAACCATTACAGCACTTACATCCCTTTTCTTTGATGTACCACCAGACTTTAAAGCCTTATTGGTAGCTTGGAAGGCTTCAAAGTTCGTAACCATACCACTCTTGATGTCTTCCTCGATCCTTTCTCCTAGTTTGATAATTTTAGAAAATTGATGGCCTTCGATCATCACCAGTCTCTCATAATACTATGGGTCTTGTGCCCGAACAAAGAATTTGTTCATTTGCTCTTCTTCTAGAGCCGGTCTAACCTTGGCAGCTTCGGACCTCCATCGAGTAGCATACTCACAGAAGGTGTCTTTGGGCTTCTTTTTCAAATTTTGAATATAGAACACATCTGGTGCATTCTCTGTATTGAACCTGAATCTGTCCATAAAATTAGACGTCATGCTTACCCAGCTCGACCACTTCTTCGGATCATGGCTAATATACCAAGATAAGGCGTCTCTCTTTAAGCTCCTCATGAAAAGCTTCATGCGGATTTTCTCGTCTCTTTCCACTCCGACCAGCTTGACATACTATGTTCTCAAGTGGACCCTTGGATCCCCTATACCATCAAACATCTCAAACTTTGGAGGTTTGTACCCCTTGGGCAGTTTGACATCGAACTGTATGCAAAGATTTTTTATAGTTTAGCCCCTCAATTCCCTTACTACCTTCAACGCCTTAAATTTTGCTAGTCAACTTTTTAAGCTCTTCGGCCAGATTTCTGATGAGCAAGTCATTATCATCAGACTCGGGTCTGCTTGATATAAGCTGGTTGGAGTGTGGCACAATCTCCACATAGATGAGGGTATTATGTTGGGTGTGGCAGTGGTCATTTGTGGAGTTCTGAAGTTCTAGGATGAGCAATGGGGTGTTATTTGAGGTATGGCAAGTATTGCAGTGGTGGTGAGGAGCGGGATGGCTTTGTTGCTTTGGGATGTTTTGCAGAGGTACAGGATTTTGAGTATTTGGAAAAGTAACCTTTGGAGTAGTGAGGGAAAATGATAGATTTTCCAGATTCCGGACTTGATCAAGTTCTTCCCGAAACTTCAACAGCTTTTGTTCTAGTTGGGATGCATTTTCCTTGGGGACCATAGTACTGTGACCATAAGTGACCTCTACCCGTTCAGTTGAGTTGTTCGAATATTCCATCTTTCCTTTGTTCTTATGTCTGACAGGACTGGGATGAGGAGTAGGTGGAGGGGCCCTAGATCTCGTGAAATATGATGATGTTGTCGGAGTTCAAAAACAAACCTTTGGGGAGGGAAAATAAACAAAAAGTAAAACAAAAAGGTAACAAGTTAGTGAGGATCATTAGAAATATGTTGCAATATTTAAACACGTTGTGCTTGAAATATAAAGCGTGTCCTAATTTTGGGGACCTCGTTGTGCCCGAGGTAGGCCTAGCGACAAGTTAATTTGGAGAACTTAGAATGCTAAATGCCTCAATTTATTGATAAAAAGTAAACGAATAACAAATCGACACTAAATAAATAAAAATCGCTAATGCCCATTGGCCTTATTATATTTTATAAAGCGAAAAGATAAACTCCTATCTATTTTGTCCCAAAAGGACTTTCCCCAGGTTGAATGCTCTCGTTTATCAAATCCTCCAGCTCGCATAGGTTCACCAGTAAAAATGCCTTTGCCAGGTGTTCTTCTTTGTTTCCTTCAGACTTCTGGCAGTCAGTGACTCTTTTTCCTCACTTTTCCTTCCAATTCCAGCAGACTGTATTCGAGATATTCCAACTTTTCGCTAGCTTTGGCGGCTCTCTCTTTCCACTCATTGATTTGGTCATTTTATGGAAGACTCCTCCACCATTCTAGCAAGAGTGGGGGCGTGCTAGTCATACCGAAATTGGGGACTCGTGCCTCATCTTTTACAAAATAAAAGGGTTAGACCCTACCCCCACCGGACTCGACTATTTAAATATCAATAATTGGCATAAAAGCATTTAGTTCTCCAAATAAATGCATAGAACATGATGATGTCCGTTTGGTTTTAGAGAAACCCAATGGACTTTTGACAAAGCTATATTAAAGAGTCATTATGCGGACAACATAACTGACTCGGCTAGGTTTGACCATGATGCATAAACAGTTGAACATAGTAAGGTTTCTATGGGGTATTAGACTGGTACCCTTGAGTGTACAACTTAAGAGGGAAAGGCGTGAAACCGTCGACTACATTGTTGATCGACTGGTTTTATCACAAATTTGTCTTTGCCGGATTTAGGGGTGATAATATCGGAAGAGCACAACCACTCATTATAAGCGTTGCCATGGTATTTTGTTTGGCAAGAGTGAAATATGATGTTGAAAAAATGCTTATGCAATAATTAAAACAAGTTGTCACGTATTTGCAAATTCATAAAATAATAATTACAATAATTTAAAACCATAATAAAGGAATGCAGTAAAGGGAAGCAGTAAAATAAATAAGGGAAAGAAACAAAAGACAAGTCAGTTTTGTAGTAGGAGAAGGAATTAAATGCTTAAAGGGATTAAACTAATAAAGGCATATAAGAAATGTAAAGTCACAGTAATAGCTTGAAATGGTAAAAGCCTAAAAGAAACTCCCCAGCAGAGTCGTCATGCCGTCGCGCTCCCTTTTCTCGTGAAATCGAGTTTATGACATTTAAGAAGACAACTCGTTCCTTTTTGGAAATTGGGTTTTGGAATTGAAGAGTCGTCACCTAATGATTTAAGTGCATTAGGACACTAAGAAGGGTTCAATTTGGATAACCAGAGATTGGGTAAGGGCTTGAAATTATCCCAAGGGGAATGTATTAGGCACCCCTCAGGATCCACTAGTGTGTTTCCCGGCCAAACTATTGTTATGACTTAAATAACACATAGGCAAGTTAGAGTTTCAAATAAAAGGGGATTTTCTTGTAATGGTCATAAATAAACAAAGTCGGAAAGAACTAACGAGAGTTGATTTTCTTAGAAGAAATGGTTTTAAAAGACTTAAAAGAAACAAAAAACAAAGGGAAGGGGGGTCCTAGGTTTATTAATAATATGGATCACCCCACACAATATCCGGTAATCACTCCTCAGTGAGGGGCTATACGTGATGTTATCGCATAGTCATCATATCCATATTGTCATACCTTCTTTTTTACTCCTACTCCCGCAAGGGCATAAAGGAGTTTTTTCAATTAAAGGACAATCGAAACGGGATTCGTTTATTAAGAGATTCAGAGTCACCACTTGGGAAATTTATGGTGTCCCAAGTCACCTGGTTTGAATCCCGAATCGAGGAAAGGTTTGACTCTGTATTACAGTCGCGAACCAGAAATCTGGATAAGGAATTCTGTTAACCCGGGAGAAGGTGTTAGGCATTCCCAGATTTTGTGGTTCTAGCACGGTCGCTCAACTGTTGTATTTGATTTTTATCTGATTTCAAGACATGTTATAACTCATGTGCCTTTTATTAGTAACTTGCTTTTATTCTTTATTTTAATAAGAATTTCAACATCGTGAAAATGTATCTCGAACCACGTCGCACCAGTGCACCCGTGGCTTTTGACACATTTCGACTTCGTTGAAATTTAGATTTGGGTCACATAAATGTGCACCCGTATTTAAGAAGGTAATATTATTAAAGTCGTGCCTAAAGAGTCTAATGCCTTATTATTTTGGGAAAGGCCGTAAAATTTGCTAAACGGCTTCTCCCGAATTCTAAGTATTTTAATATAACAGTTATTGAGGGCCAGCAATTTATAGTTTTATTTGGCGGAGGCTCGCCTCATTTTATTTTTAAGGCAAACCTAATGGTAACTACAATTATTTAATTTATTTGTCCCAAATGATAGAAGAGAAGTCCTAATTAATTAATATCACAATTTTAGGCCCAAACTTATATTGTATCAAGTCTGCTTATGGGCAAGTGTAGTAGTCCAGCCTCGATGCCAGCCCCCCTTGAAACGAACTATCTGGGCCTAGTGTAAACAAAATGGGCTTCGGCGGCTATAATACCCCAAATCATTATCAAATCCATAATACAATGCCCCAGGAAACACCATTGAGATGGATTGACAAACGTTTTTAAAATTTGGCAGAACTAATCCTTTAGACAATCTATTAGCTAACAAAATCCATACTAATTTCAATGTAGTGAGGTATTTTGAGATGATTACCTCGTAACTGCTTTTGATTCCTTAAGCTAATTCATAATTACCATTATTAGACACAAATATTGTGATTTTAGGACTAGAATATACGCTATTTAACATAAGTGAAGACCGTGGATCATGAAATCATTTTTTACTGACTACCTTCAGATTTTCACAATCACACTACATATAAAATAAAATTAACTATGATATAGCTATGAACACTGTCTAACTTAACAGTCCAAACAATTCTATGAGCATGTGTAGATGGAAACATTAAAACAACTAACTCATATTCTAAACTCAGGTATTCATAGCCAATTAAATAACAACCAAAATAGTCTTATTACCGTCCAAATAATTCAAAACAGTATAAACAGTCATAAATTGTGCAGTTCTTAACTCAACATAATTCAAACACACTGAAACAGAATAATTTCACATTATCGGGAAAAATATTACTACAAGAATTCAAATGAATATAAGCCTACAATTCTATTTCAATTCACTCCAATCCGAAATTACATCAATGAATTCAAGTGTGTACCTGAAATTCGCAGAATAAGAAGGAAAGTGAGGTCAGATACAGCAGGTGAGAAGCA
The DNA here is from genome assembly GCA_026770625.1 of Nicotiana glauca. Taxonomy (NCBI): domain Eukaryota; kingdom Viridiplantae; phylum Streptophyta; class Magnoliopsida; order Solanales; family Solanaceae; genus Nicotiana; species Nicotiana glauca. The sequence goes on from MU745637.1 coordinate 55,558, forward strand.
GAAGCAGTTCAACACTCATAAACAGCCCAGAAAAGTTGAAACCCAGTAAACCAAAACAAACAACTACAGATCACTCGAAATGCACTTGTACAAATTCGAAATGAACCAGAATACTTCAGAAACCCAAAATTTATCCAAAACCAGTTCTAACAAACTCAAAATTGCTCGAAAATCAAACTAATGAACATCTGAAATTTCAGGAACGAGAAGAGTGAAAATCAGCAATTAGAAATCAAAATTAACTTGAATTCTCTAATGGAACAGTGATTTTTTAGATTTTTTACTGATTTTCTATTGCTTTTTTTTGGATTTTTGAATGTTTGAATTTCAAATCTAGATCTGAAAATTAAAGAAAAGGTTTTTGGAGGGAAATTTAGAGGCTGAAAAACTTGTAACACAAGGCAAATGAATGACTATTTATAGGCAAATTTATAGTATAACTTCAGATTTTTATTTTACTCATTAGTCCCTAGTTTATTTCTATTTTTTACCCCTTATTTTCTGACTTGTTATACAAGCAACTACACCTATTTTGTAAATTTCAGTTTAAAACCCCTTCTAGAAAGTCCTATGGGGTTCTATTCTAATTTTTCTGTCTCTAAAATCCCTAAACTACCCTTGCATTAATTCTGAAATTACTAATTCTAACAAAACTACCCTTTTGCATTGCCCAAAATGCCCTTTAACTATGTTGTAATTACTATTAGCCTACTTTATACGCCCGAAATGCCCCCAACTTATTCTCAGAATTACTACCCTTGTTTACCCAACCCCAAACCCTGAATTACTACTAAGTAAACTGGCCCTTTTACCTAAATTAGCAATTAACTATAGTTAAACTAATGACTCTATTTTCAGCTATATCCAATCCAAAAGCAGAACAAAATTAAAAAGTCGAAAATAGAAAATTCAAAACAAACTAAATTCTATTTTTAACTAACACAAACAAGAACAATTAACATTATCAATGAATTAAACTAACTTATTATCAAGTTTTAATCAACATAACTTTCCTAGTTAAAAGTAAACCAAACCGAAATTTAACCAAAGCAAACCCATATTGCTAAATCAAATTACATGCAATCAACCCTAAGTAACTGATAACTAATCATGAATCATGTTACTACTTGAGCCATTCATTAATCAGATTGAATCAGAATCAAAAGAAAGGAAACAAAGAAATAGATATTAAACGAACTAAACAGGTTTATAAAAGATTTTGTAGATTTTTATAAGAAACAGAACTTACATTTGCAAAGAAAGCTCCGACCGGCCATTTTGAGAGAATCTTTCAAGAATCATGACACGTAACATCCCTAGCCATGTGTTTTCACAAGAAAACACCTAGTTAAGGATATTACGGTCAAAAATCACAAAGATTTTGGGTTAGGGTTCTTGGCCGGAAAATAAAAATGAATATTTGATGAGTTCCATTAGAGTTTGAAAGAAAAGGCTAATGGATTCATATAGAGGAGGAGAAGGGGAATCTATGGTGTAAATATGGTGATGAACGGAGAAGGTTGCATGGTGGCCGGAAAATATTAAAATGCACATTCGAGCTGCTCCGGCAAGATTCGAGGCAAAAGACCATGAGGGTTGGGTAGAGAAGGAAGAAAGGATACTAGGGTGTTAATTTGGTAAAGTTTGGCATAGGTAGTGTTCGCCGCCGGTAGGGTTTCGGCGAAAGTGGCGCACTGTTTGAAGACTCAAGGCTAGGATTTGGGGCATGGGAGTTTGGGATTATGAAAGAGGAGAGTGTGGGGAATCTGGGGTTATAATTTTTACGGCGTTTGGTGGTAGGCCGCCGTTGGAGACGATTTCCCGCCGGCGGCGACGGCGGAGAGCGGTGGAGGGAGATGGGATACGAGGAAGATACATTTTTTTGTGTTTAGGGTATTCTAAAAGATTTCAGATATTTTTAATCTAATGTGGAGAAACAATATGATCCGCTGAATTAGGAAAAATAGATGGTCTGGATTCAATTACGCCAAACGGCGTCATTTCTGTTAAGTTAAAGAATGGACAAGGTGGGGGCAATTGGACTGGATCGGACTGGACGAGTCTGGGTAGTTTTGGGCTTGATTTTTTAGCCCAAAAAAAAACTGGCCTGATATCTTTCTTTTCTTTATTCAATCCTTTTCTTTTTGTTTATTTTCATTTTATATTTTTGTATTATTTTTTCTGAAATGCTAAAATAATAATCACAACCAAATTGCACTAAAATTAGATTTTCTAATTAATTCCTAATTAAAATGCAACCTATACAAATTTAAACTAAAATGCAAAAATTTTCATTTTTGTTATTTTCCTCCTATTTTGTTCTAAAACAAATTAACACCTAACTAATACTAAAATTGTGAAATTAAAACCCGAAATGCAAGTGCATATTTTTGTATTTTCATAAAAATACAACCAATTAACACAAAAAATGCAACAAAATTCATAAAAAAAATTGTAAAATAATAAAGAAATCAATTATTTGAAACTTTTGGATTAATTTGTTTCGGAAAAAAATCACGTGCTCTCAGCTGCCCCTCTTTTCCCGGAAACACGGAGAGTTTTCGTGCAAAGACAAGTGAGCGGAAATGAGCAATTTTTGCCTGTTCGCATATTCCATGTGAAGCATTTTGAAAGAGTTGACCGCACATTGCTTCAGATGTTGCCTACATATCCTGGGCTAAACAGGAATCAGGTCAGTGTAGTTCGGGAGTGTCTGGTAGCTGGGACTACCAGGAGCTGTGATTTCATTGTTGTTACTGCTGTTACTGCTTACTGAATTCCTTATTATACCGTGGTAAAACAAAAGAAGCTAGTTATGATCTATGAATTACAAAAGATCATATCTATGTCTTCAAACTTGCTCTTGTGTTGCTTTGAACTTGTATCTTGTATTCTTCCAATGGAATTCTTGTTGTTGCCTTGGCGATATTTTGCCATTCCTCCTGATGTTGCTTGACTACTATAATTTGAAATATGTGTCCATTCTTCAGGTGGGTTCCTGCTCGCGATTTCTTGAAAAGGTATTCCCTTGTTCTTCAGGTGGGCTCCTGACGGTGATACTTGGAAAGGTATTCCCTTGTTCTCCAGGAGGGATCCTGATTGCGATGCTTGAAAATGTATTCCCTTGTTCTCCAGGTGGGCTCCTGATTGCGACAAAAACAGACAAACAAAGAAAATTTCCTGCCCCAGTATGGTGACTGGGCACATCGTGTTATCAGATATTAAAATTAAAGGCTAGAGTTTAATTGTACTTCCCTTGTTTTCCAGGTGGGTGCCTGACTGCTGAAACTTGAAATGGCTTCCCTTGTTCTCCAGGTGGGCTCCTGATTGCTGAATTTTGAAAGATATTCCCTTGTTCTCCAGGTGGGCTCCTGATTGCGATGATTGAAAATGTATTCCTTGTTCTCCAGGTGGGCCCCTGCTTGCTGAATTTTGAAAGATATTCCCTTGTTCTCCAGGTGGGCTCCTGATTGCGATGCTTGAAAATGTATTCCCTTGTTCTCCAGGTGGGCTCCTGATTGCGATGCTTGAAAATGTATTCCCTTGTTCTCCAGGTGGGCTCCTGCTTGCTGAATTTTGAAAGATATTCCTTTGTTCTCCAGGTGGGCTCCTGATTGCGATGCTTGAAAATGTATTCCTTTGTTCTCCAGGTGGGCTCCTGCTTGCTAAATTTGAAAGGTATTCCCTTATTCTTCAGGTGGGTTCCTGCTTGCAACAGTCATACAAAACAAAGAAAATTTTCTGCCCCAGTTTGATAACTAGGTGCGTTGTGTTACCAAATATTAAAATTGAAAAAAATAAGACTTGCATTATACTTACCTTGTTCTTCAAGTGGGTGCCTGACTGCTGCGCTTGAAATGTATTCCCTTATTCTCCAGGTAGGCTTCTACTTGCTAACTTTGAAAAGTAGTCCCTTGTTATCCAAGTGGGCTCCTGCTTGCTAACTTTGAAAAGTATTCCCTTGTTATCTAGGTGGGCTCCTGCTTGCTAAATTTTGAAAGATATTCCCTTGTTCTTCAGGTGGGCTCCTGCTTACTAACTTTGGAAAATTATTCCCTTGTTATCCAGGAGGGCTCCTATGACGACCCGACCCGTCGTCTTAGGTATTACCGCCATGTTTCCCCCTTATTGTGTTGCTTTATGTCCCCTCGTCGGTATTGGGTGCGTTAGAATTTAATTGGAGTAATTTTGATAAGAAATGAGACACTTAGTCTCTTTTAAGAAGACTTAAGTTGGAAAAGTCAATCGGATGTTGACTTATGAGTTAGAGGGCTCGGAATTGAATTTCGATGGTTTGGTGAGCTCCGGAAGGTGATTTAAGGCTTAGGAACGCAATCGGAAGTAATTTTGGAGGTCCGGTGAAGAAGTTAGCCTAATTTGGCGAAGTTGGAATTTTGGTAAAAATCCGGTTGATAGGTGAGATTTTGATTTGGGAGTTGGAATGGAATTCCGAGAGTTGCAGTAGCTTCGTCAGGTTATTTTGGACATGTCTGCAAATTTTCAGGTCATTCGGACATCGTTTGGTTGGATTTTTGATCGAATGTGAGATTCAGAAGTTTTTAAGAAACTTAGCCTTTGATTTGATGAAAATTAAGGATTTTGATGTTAACGATGGCATTTTGATGATTCGAGCAAGTTTGAATAAGGGAATAGATCATGTTTGTGCCTTTGGTTGAGGTCCCGGGGGCCTCGGGGTGATTTCGGGTGGTTAAACGAAGAATTTTAAAGTTTGCTTCAGGTCTGTTATATCTGTCATCTGGTATTTCCACTTCTGCGAAAATGGACCGCAGAAGCGGTTCCGCAGAAGCGGGTAGAAGAGCGCAGAAGCGATTTTTGTGTTGAGTTGGGGAATTCCGCATAAGCGGACCCTTTTCACATCAGCGGGTCCGCAGGAGCGAGCGAGTCACCGCAGAAGCGGTCGTGGGCTATCCGCAGAAGCAGGAGATGAGTCGCAAAAGCGACTTCTGGGGATTTAGTGAGAACCGCATAAGCGGTCAATAGGCCGCAAAAGCGGTCCCGCAGAAGCGGTAGCGGGACCGCAGAAGCGAAAAATGTCAGAATGGTTTATAACATTTCATCCGCGAACCCAAGCTCATTTCCTCCATTTTGAGCGTGCTTGGGAGCATTTGTTGAGGGTTTTCAAGGGGCTTCGACTGGGGACCGTTGGAGGTAAGTTTTATGAGTTAAATACATGATTATATATAAGAATCATCCTTGAAGTTCATGCAATTATAGACAAATTGTAAGAAATTAGGGCTTGAAGCAAAAATATTCTAAATTTGGAATTGATAGGTCATTTGAGCTCGGATTCGGGAGTTCTTGGTATGTACGGACTCGTGGCAAGACGAGGGTTCCGAAAATGTAAGTTTCATAATTTTTTGAGAAGCGGGCCTGGGGCTCGGGTTTTGCTAGTTTCGAGGTTTTTGCTACAATTTGATTGTTTTCGATTGGGTATTATCCCATTTGCATATTGTGATGTATTCGCTCTATTTTTGGCTAGTTTCGGCGCGCGTAGAGGCCAATTTGAGGGGCAAAGGCATAGCGAGCGAGGAATTCCACCGGTTCGAGGTGAGTAATACTTGGGAATGATATCTAGAGGGTCCAGATTTGCACATCTTAGTGCTGTATTGAGGTGACTTGCACGCTGGACCTGAGCGTGGGGTTGAGCACCGTTGGGGATCGTGACTTGGTCCGTCCCGGTTGTTCGTTTTTATCGCGTATTTGCAAACAATTTTGTTGTTATCATTATAATTTGGGCTCATTGCCATACTTGGGGCTTATTGCCGATTGTTTGAACTCTTTATGAACTATCATCACTGTTTTCCCTCACTATTTGAATTATGATTTGAACTCAGTCCTTGTGATTTACACTGTTTTATGAACTCAGCTATATTTTTACTCAAACTTCGAGTTTTAAACGATATTTGAACTATCATTTGAGCTGAGTAGTATTGTTTTACTGATGCCCGAGGGGCTTTTTGACCA
>MU745638.1:685-13974 GCA_026770625.1 Nicotiana glauca
AGAATTCCTTACCTAGGATTTCTAGTTCGCAGACTGTAACAGAGTCAAACTTTCCTCGGTTCGGGATTAATTTGGTGACTTGAGACACCATTATATTCTCAAGTGGCGACTCTGAAATATTCAAATAACTAATCCCGTTCCGACCATCCTTTAATTGGAAAAACTCTTTTTATTATACCCTTCGCGGGGTGTAGTAAGCCGTAAAAAAGAGGTGTGACATTTAGCAGAATAAGTCATAGATAAGATTTCACATATATGTATATATCATGCACACATTATGCCGAGGTCGACGGCCCGATCCAACAGAAAATAAATTGTGTACTGTCAGAGGGTCGAATGGCACGAGCCATAGATGCATCTATTTCTACCAAGGCGATCGGCCTGATCCACAGATATCAATTAATATCAAGAAACATATGAATTCTCATTTATATCCAGGTAAATTCATACAGGTGTGTACATTCGCTTATTTACTTTCCAAATCTCTGGCATATCCTAAATGACCACACTAGCAAGAAAATATAGAGACATTCACAAATATGGCATGATAATGCCCTCTAAGCCAGTCAGTCAATGGAGGGACCGGGGCGTCAGGCATTTTCTTTCTTCTGGCCGTAGGTGTGATCAATGCCATTGAGCTTCGATACTCTACAATAGTAGTCGAAATTCGCTTGTGAGTGAGCTTCCTTCCTTATGCTCTGGTCTAACCTTCTCGAACAGCTTTCTTTCAGCTACCGGGTCCTATACTACCCGGATAATTAAAATAATAGTAGCTACGCACGGACTCTCGTCACCTAGTGCATATGTAGCCCACGCATTTAGTAGCAAATTACCCACTTATTACAACTATGGGGACAATTTTCTCTTACAAGGTTAGAAAGGAGACTCACCTCGCTCCAAAGTGCACTTCCAATATTAAGAACAAGACCAAACCCTCAATTCGGAGTCGAACGATCCAAAACTAGTTAAATGAGGTAGGAACTAATCAATATAAGTTCACAAGATTGTATTCTATCTATTTAAGCAATTTCCCAATCCTTACCACAAGTTTCTTAAAACCCGACCCGGGGCCACATGCCCGAATTCTGAAATTTTTTGAAGAAAGTTGTTCTCTATAACCTAAGCATCAATAATATATAATTTCTAATTCATTTCATAAGAAATTTTGTGGTAAAATCTAATTTTTAAAACCCTAGGTCTAGCTCTAACCCCTTGATTTCTACAAATCATTTAGTGTTAATCTACACAAAACTCGAGTGTTAAACTTAGAAATAAGGGGGATGAACTTACCTCACGAAGCTATGTGAAAAGCCCTTCTCAAGAGCTCCAAAATCACTCAATACCCATGTGTCAAATGGTCAAAAAAGGCTGGAGCTCAAATTAAATGAAGCTCACTGCCTCAGCAGTTTTCGCTTCTGCGGTTAGGGGACCACATCTGCTGCCCCGCATCAGCGATAAAGGACCGCACCTACGAAATTGGATAAAAGAGCTAGGACCGCTTCTGCGGTCTTGAAGCCGCATCTGCGCAGCAGCTAGGGAGCCACTTTTGCCATTTGGCCTGGCTAGTTCTGGGCCGCATCTGCGAGGCTACGACCGCTTCTGCGGTCTCGCACCTGCGGTCAACCAACCACAGGTGCGGTTATGACAGAAGCAGATGCTTCAGCAATTCTCCAAATTTCCAATTTCACTCGAGCCTCGTCTGATTGACACTCGGGGCTCCCGAACCCCGTCCGAACACATCGGCAAGTCTGAAATAAGAAGATGGAACTATTTGAACCTTCGGAACTCCCAAAACAGTGCTAAATCTAAGAATCACCCCGTAAAACCAAATGAATCAAACTTACGAATTTCAATTTCTTAATTTCCATCCAACGAGCCAAAACGCACTTAAACTACTCAGAGTGACACCAAATTTTACGAGAAATGCTTAAATGTTATACCGGACCTGTAACGGGCTCCGGAACTAACATACGAGTATGATACCCATGAAATCAATGATTAAGTAGTTTCTTTAAATCCTTAATATTTCAGATTAACAATCTCTAATACAAATTTATTACTCAGGCTAGGGACCTCGAAATTTGATTTCGGGCATATGCCCAAGTCTCATATTTTCCTACGGACCCTCCGAAATTGTCAAAATATGAATCCGGATCCGTTTGCTCAATATATTGACCAAAGTCAAACTTAGCCTTTTAAGGAAATCCTAAGGAATCAAATGAGTATATTTCAATCCAAAACTCTTCCAAACCCCAAACCAACCATCCTCGCAGGTCGTAAATTAGTCAAAGCAAGCGCAGGAAGTTTTATTTAAGGGATCGGGGTTCTAAAAAGCGAAACAACTTGTCGAATCGTTACATTTTCACTATTTCAAATTTTAGGTTTCCTTTTCCTTTTCTTTTCAAGAACTCACAATTGCTTAGCAACTTCATTTAAATTGTTGTAGAAAATTAGATGTTTTACACGGTCAACAGAGATTAATTAAGAGGACACTATCATGAATATGTTCTAAAAGTTGATGAAACAGAGATGGAAGCTCCAAAAAAAGTGCTTAGCGGATGATATAAAATCTCATCATCTTTATATTGATTTTTCATAAGGTTGTGAATCTATGATTTAATTTCTTCTTATACCCAAATAATGAAAGTAATCACAAAAGTAATGTTGTAAAATCTAAATTTCTTTATTTTTCTTTCATACGATAAACTAAAAAAGTTTATAAATACAAATGATATAAATTTTGGTGAAACTTAAATTTTCGAAAATCAAACAAAAAGCCAAATATCACTTATATATTTAGTAAAAATTAAAGATAAGTCAGCATAACAACAAAAAGCCTAAAACGAAGGTGTCAAAATATTTCTAGGGACAAAAGCAAGTTATGGTTCCTGAGGCAATAAGAGGAAGCAACTATGTGTCGACAAAACATGTATATTGAATGATCAATTTATAATCGCTTTGTTTGTTGGTGTGTCTAACTAAACAAAATAATATAAATATGTGACGACCCGGCCTGTCGTCACGTAAGTTACCGCCCCGTTTTCCCTATTTTCTGCTTCCTTATGTGTTATTATACGAGTCTTGGGTGAATGAGTTGATTTGGATTGATTCTGGATGGAAATGAGACACTTAGTCTCTTTAAGGAAGGTTTATTTTAGAAAAGTCAACCGGATATTGACTATTGAGTTAGAGGGTTCATATGTGATTTCTGGTGATTTGGTTAGCTTTAAGGGATGATTTGTGATCTAGGAGCGTGATCATAACTGATTTTGGAGGTCCGGTGTAGAATTAGGCTTGAATTGGCGAAGTTAGTATTTTGGCGAATTCCGGTTGATAGGTGAGATTTTGATCCGAGGGCCAGAATGGAATTCTGAGAGTTGCAGTAGCTTCGTTAGGTGATTTTGGATGTGTGTGCAAAATTTCAGGTTATTCGGAGGTGATTTGGTTGGGTTTTTGATCGAATGCGTATTTCGGAAGTTTTTGAAGAACTTAGGCTTGAATTCGATATAATTTGATGATTTTGGTGTTAGTTGAGGTGTTTTGATGATTGGAGCAACTTTGAATAATATTTTAAGATGTGTTGGTACTTTTGATTGAGGTCCCGGGGGCCTTGGGGTGATTTCACATGGCTAACGGGATGAAATTTGGAGTTTGGAGACTGCTGAAGGGTTTTGATGTCTGGTGTTTTCGCTTCTGCGGAAATGGACCGCAAAAGCGGTTCCGCAGAAGCGGTTCTGCAGAAGCGGTTCCGCAGAAGCGAAGGGGCAGTCGCAGAAGCGAAACAAGTGGAGTCTGGGAAGTTCCGCAAAAGCGGATGTATAGATCGCAGAAGCAGTCTCGGTTGTGCGAGTAGTGGACCCTAAAAGCGGTCCTGGGCAAAATTGGAGAAACCGCAGAAGCGGAAGAATATCTGCAGAAGCGGAGTCGCATAAGCGACAAGGTTATCACAGAAGCAAAAAAGGCCTGGTCAGAGGTATTAATTCCATCTTCGCGAAATTTTGAAAGAACTCAACATTTTCACTTCGGACTTGGAGATTATTGTGCGATTTTGGAGAGGAAATCATGGGACTTCATTGAGTTAAGAAATTCTGAGCCTAAAACATAAATCTAATGTGGTATTACATGAATTAAAGGTGAAAATCAAGGAATTAGAGGTCAAAAATGGAGGTTAGGGCTTGGACTTAAGAGAAAGAAAATTTGGGGTTTGAGGGGGTATTTGAGCTCCGATTTTGGTAAATTTGATATGTATAGACTCGTGGCGGGATAAGGAATCCGGTGATGCAAATTTTCTAACTTTTCGAGAAGTGAGCCCGGGGCTCGGATTTTGCCAATTTCATGATTTTTGATATTTTCCGAGTCTTTTCATTTAGGTTATGTTCCTTTAGCCTATTGTAACGTATTCCTTGTGGTTTTGATCAGATTCGATGCATGAGGAGGTCGATTCGAGAGGAAAAGGCACAGCGAGCTAGACTTTTGGCCGGCTAGAGATGAGTAATGATAGTAAATGATATCCTGAGGATTTGAATCACCGAATTTGCACAACGTAGTGCTGTATTGAGGTGATATGCGCGCTTAATGGCGAGCGCGGGGTTGTTTACTATAGGGAATTGTGACTTGGTCCGTCCCGTTTGATATTTTACCGCGTATTTGACTAAGTTTATTTTTTTATCATCATGATTTGGGATTATTACCATGTTTTGGGCTTACAGCCAATTATTTGAATCCTTCGGGGATTTGTTACTATTTCCTCACTATTTTGATATGTTATTTGAACTCAGTCCTAATGATTATACTGTTTTGCAAACTCAGCCGTTTTAAATGAATTGTGAGACTTTAAGTGATAATTCACTGATGTTCGGCTGAGAACTATTACTTTATTGATGCCCGAGGGGCTTATGATATTTTTCTGGACTAAGCGAAGCTTTCAGGCCTTGAGCGCGAGGTGAGGAGGCTTTCAGGCCTCGAGTGATATGTGAGGAGGCTTTCAGGCCTCGATTTATATGCCACGAGGTGGCCTAATATTGTGCTTGGGCCGTGAAGAAGAAGAAGTAGTAGTAGTTCGGAAAATGATGGTGGACTTCTCATTAGGGGTTTGGAAAACGAATTTTCTATTGCAATTAGCAGTGGAAATATAATAAATGGCCACTGGCTAAACTCAAGAACAATGATGGACTTCTCATTAGGGGTTTGGAAAACGAATTTTCGGCTAAATATTAGCTCATTTTTCTCTCAATCTATCAGATTCTCCATCCTTATTCTATTTCAACACCAAGTCTAGAAGCCTCGCTCTTTCAAAAATAATTTTGCTCTATTCATCTTCTATCTGTTATGGTTTCAATTTACTGGTATAATTCTTGCTCAAATCTTCTTCTTATTTTTCTCTCTGCAATCTTCTTTTCTTTCTTTTATTTGTTGATATCTCTTAATAGTTACCAATTTCATGGAGGAATTTTCTTGACTGCTATTATTTAATAGAGTCAGAACAAACTATCTGCATCTATTTTAATTTTTAATGATGGAAGAAGTTTTGATTTAACTATTTGGACTTATAGTTAGCACTACTGCATATATTTATGATGACTTACAGTTAAGTGTTCCCTATTTGAAACTTTTTTCCTTTTTTTCTTCGAGTTCTATTTATTATATTTGCACCGCTAATTGCAATAGAAATTTTCGATGTTTATTCTAGAGTTACATGTTCATTTAGCTCTTTTCTTAACTGATTGTACTTATGCGTATTTTATTTTGAATATCTTGTGCCAAATTTTCTGGCTCTATCCAGACGACCTCAAAAATGTTCTTTGAGAGGTCATAATATTTTAGAAATCTGAGTGGTCTACAATGAGGTATTGTTCTTGAGATTTTTCCCTTTCATCCTTCGTACTCCATCACCGTTAGCCTCAATGGAAAAATTAAAATTTATTAAGAACAGTTGTAGTATTTGTTAAACCTTTGGCTCTTTTTTAAGCTGAGTTTGCACATGCTTATGCTCATTGACCATTTTATGGCAATTTGTTGGCAATCAGTGGTACTAAAGGAACTCAATGGGAATACAAAAAGGCTTTGTGAACTAAACTCTCAAAGGTCAGTCATTCATGTATGATTTGTCAATTATTCTTATTGCTTTTTATGGTAATGTCTTCTTTGTTTTCCTGAGTAGAGATTAGCATTTTTTGACTATGTCGTTTTGTGGCATATTATAGTCGATAAATTTATTACACTACATAATAATGTGAATTAAAATGGATATTATTTTGCTCAATCCAAATATTTCAAAGTTCATTCAATCCTATCTTATTTCAATAGAAGAATAAGGTTATACTCTTTGAATTGATTTTTTTTACTGAGGATGGAGGAATTAATTCCTTAAATGGTCAGCTAAATTATCGAATTAATGTAGCAAAGTCACTTTTATTATTTTTCATATTGTGCTTGTTCCCTAAAAAATATGGCAATAGAATAGTTGTGAATTTCTAATCCTTATATATGTCAATAACTAACTGACCGTACGGATTATGACAAGATGGTTAAAGAAGCTAAAAGGTACTGCACCAAAGTTTCATGAAGTCTTATTTGAAAATGAATTTGTTGGATCATAATAAGAATTCTTACGTATCATTGCATATATGCTCTATATCATTAATCTAAAAGGCCAAAGTTGAGATTAGAATGATGAAATTACATAATGAATTTTGGTATAAAAGAAAACTAACATGTACTTATTTTGAGCTTGAAATTCACAAGAGCTAAACTTGACGATCACACATGATAAACAAAATAAGGTCCTCGAGAATTCTAGGAGTTATCAAAGATTGATTAGCAAAATTGTTTAAAGTCACATATTACAATTATGATGTTGGATATTAGATTATTACATAGTGTATGATAATTGACATGAGGTTATTTTTCTATGTTCATTTAAGTTGAAGAGATGTAGTAGTGCAAGAGATATATTTATTTTTCCATCTTCTCCTGTAGCTTTTTTCAAAAGAGCTAAAATGCATGTCCTATCAAAAAGATGGAAGCTCTCTTTCTTGAGAAGTTGAAAAAGAATCTGGAAAAAGACCATCAACGTTAGACATTTTTTCATTTCAACTCATGCTTATTAACCATTGATGTTAGTTTAAGCTCACTACACAGAGTTGATATTCAATAATAAATTGATGTTTAAGTAAAAATCGGGCTTTTGTTAGTTGTTTGGTTGTCTTAATGCTCAGGTAATGGATATATAAAGTCAAATAGTTCTCTACAAAGCAATGTTTCAGTTATGTCTATTTGAAAGTAATTTTAAATATGCAAACTTGTGTCTAGCAGATTCTACACCTTTGCTGCAGCTCTTAGAGAAACCCAAGACCATCCATTACTAATGCCACATTCTTTAGAATGTTTATGTTTTCTTGCTACTAACAACTTTAGATTTTATTATTATTATTATTATTATTATTACTATTATTATTATTATTATTATTATTATTATTATTATTATTATTATTATTATTATTATTATTATTGTAGGGTTTATTATTTCCTGTATTAGGTAGACGAATTATAGATTAGTTTCGCAAGCTATTAGTGATTCCAAGAGATAACTCAGCTATCATAGATATGCCAAACCCAAAGTTATATTCCTTCTGCTGCTTCTGGTCCTTAACCATCCAAAGGTGATAAGATATTTTCAATTGAAATTTTCATTTTTATTTTTCTTCTTTCAAGATACTAAAGTACATTCCTATTTTCGAGTTGTCACCATTTGCAAATAGTTGGTGTGTGCTCAACAGTCGCCTTTTGTGTGCTTTACTTCGGCTCTGTTTCGGGTCTCTTCATTATTACTTCATCTCTCTCACTTTTAGCTTTTGGTTAGATTTTCAGATTTTCTATTTGCTATTTCTTTTCACCTCTTTCGTACCTATGACTTGCGCTGAGTTTTTCCCTGTTTCTTTCTTCATTTTTCTATTTCTTGCACTAATTCCTTGGCGATGGAGATATCTGTTAATTATTTCTACTCTTATTTTAAAAATATTTTGGGTTATATTTTACATGCATTTCACTATTTTTACCTCTTCTTCACATGTTTGGAAATAAAGTACTTGGGTGCATGATCTGTGCTTTCTCCATATGGGGAAAATTGATGCCTAGGTACATGATTCTGTACATTTAAGGAATGTAAAATCATATTTTGTACTTAGCAACCTAATTCTTTTTGCACACTGATGCACTCATGATGTTTGATTTTATGCCTAAAAGAGTAAGTAATTATCTAATTGCAGTAAATAAATAGTAATGTTAAATTAAGAGAAACATCTATTTATGGTATAGTACTCAAATATATTCTCTCGGCTTCATCAGATATAAGCATTTTGATGATCCAACTTTGTAGATATGTCCATAATCCGAAAATGCTTTCAATTTTACTTCACTCTAGATGCATTATGAACAGAAAACTTGATTTAACAGGTATTGTTCGCTTGATGAAATCTTTTAATTCACAACCATTCCAGCCTTACTTTGGTGGAGAAGAGACATCTCATGGACCAATGGTGATTGGTGTGAGTTGGAGTTAATTGATTAGCATGAAATTAATAAAGAGTCGCAGGTATATAAGTTTTCTTCTAATTTTTGATGCAGCTACCAATAAGTAAACGTTCTATTTCATGTCATTGATCATCTTCTATCTGGAAATTGGGACTTGCTTTCCCAATTAGTATGTTCTTCATTTCCGGACTTAATCCAGATGTCGCTATAGATGAAACTGGAATTCTGAGAAATGATGTAGGTGTAATATTGAACTGGTTAGTTTTTGCTAAATATCTGTGCTAATTCCTAATTCACTTGAAATGTCAAAGGTGATACACGATAGTATATGCTCATTTATTTTTAAGAAAAAATCAAATTATAATGCTGTCTGATGTGTAATTAGATAGAACATGTGCTTTGTCTACAATCCCTCAGGTACGTGGTTACTTGTTTGCGATTTACTCATGAATCTGCTTAAATGTTCTAGGACAGTAATATGTCGTGTTTCTCTAGAAAGAAACTTTTTAAAGTTAGTTAAATCATTAGATATGTTCAAAGATTAATAGAGTGTATAAGATAACTAGGGAATAAGGTGTATGAATGCAGAAAAAGAGAAAAATGTCTAAGCTCTTCTAAATTCTGTACTGGGTAATAGATTGCATGAAATGATTGAGCAGAGATTTCTCTATTAGTTGAGATTGCCCCCTCTTCATGTGTCTTACACGACACGAACGGATCTAAAGGTATATATTGATTCCTCAGATACTATTATATGATGGAGAGATAATATACTTTTACTGGAATATTAAATATAGAAAATAAAGTTCAGGTTCGAAGGATCAAAAGGTATATATTGATGCCTCAGATACTATTATATGATGGAGGGATAATATACTTTTACTGGAATGTTAAATATAGGTAAAACAGATTGCATTATTTGAGTAAAATATTTGCTGGTGTTATTCTAAAAAGGTTTGCTTTCTCTTTAGACAAATAGAATATGTATATGATAATGAATGCAACAATTGGACTAGCAGAAGAGAAGGCGAAAACGAATGCATTTCTAAGGCAAGGACTAAGCAATCTTTTTTATCTATGTTAATGGCCATTGAATGTATTTAGTCATTTTATCTTTTTTATCTAATAATAATGTACTATTTGAACTGAAGTTCTCAGTATTTGAACTGAATCGATTACAGGCTCAAATATTTGCATATTGAATGCTGACTTTTTCCATCTCAATGTTACTTCTAATTTTACTGCAGACAAGTAGAGCACTTTGTGCATAAAAAACTGTCTTTTTTCCTTTCTTTCTTTTTGATGATTTATCATTTAGTTATTCGCTCCCTTGTATATTATAATTTAGAAGTGGCAGTTTAAGTGTTCGAAAATTGCACTCTTGAGCTGTACAAAAGGTATTGTGACTTGTACTACATATTTGGGCCTACCTTATTCTTGAACTAACGCGTGGTATGCACCTTTTGTTTTACCAAACCACATGTATTTTACTATTTCAGATACTTAAACTACAGTATATTATTTTCCATCTCTTCACTCTTATAATTTTTTCAAAATATTTTTCAGATACATAGTAATTGCCTACAATTTTCATCTCTAATCTCACTCTTTCGCTGCTCTCTCCAATTTTTTAATTCTTTGGGTGAGCTTTTAAATTCCTCTATTTTTTTATCTACATGTTCAAGTTTTCTCCTCTTTCTATTTTTCATTATCTCAGGGAAGTTCTCCAAAATAAATAGTATCATATTACCGAAAAGACAAAATATCGACTGCTTAAGGCCAGACCAATAATATGTCAAATTGTGAATAGAATGGTCGAAGAGATGGCTTATGCAGTAAGCTTGTTATTTGTTAGTACTATCTTACAAGTATATGTGCTTTCTACTTTAGTTTAATCTGACAGTTAGCTGCTGCGTCAAAGTTAAAAAATATCTGGATTACCAAAAAAGAATGTGAAGTTTTGTTAAAGGTTCCTAACTTTATGCATGTAGCTTATTTGCTTATTGTGACAGGTGATACTAAGTTGTGTCTCCTATCACGACATCTTTAACGATCTTAAGCTGAAAAAAGTAGTTTTGGACCTCCGGTAGTTTTAATCATCCACTAATATTTTTCACCAACATCCAGGAGTAATGGTCATAAATGAACATAGATTATACTCTTATGTAATACAACTAAGAGTTAAGATGATAAATATGATGAACAGAAGTAGATAGAACGTGCAGTAAAACATTTCTTTTGCTGCTAACTATGCTTTTGGAGCTTTTATATGGTTCAGAAAAATTAGTTTGGTAATTATTATAGCTTCTCCTATTGTTGGTGTCGTTACTGCAATATTTATACAAACTAATTCGGATGATCGATTCTCGTAAGAAGGGTTGTGATGTGTGAATTAAGAATTTTCACTTAGAAATAACCAAGTAGTTGACACGTATTACATTTATGTTAATTATCTGGTTTTTATTATTTTTCTATGATTCCATTCTTCTCCACTATCGTCTCAACCAAACTGCAAAAGACCAGTTGGTGGAAGTCTCTCAAAGTCAAGACAGGCCAACCCAGTAAGAAACCCATCTCTCATTCTCCACAATTTTTTATGCTTCTGAATAAAGGCAAATTTAAGTAGCTAATAGCATCCCTACATTTTCTGAACCATCAAGCTGAAAATTTTAAAATCTAAACTTATATATGACATGTATAGGTAGTGGTAGAAATCGTTTAAGTTAGAAATGCTGTTGAACTTTTGTTTTTCGATTCATAACCTTTTAACTCCATGGACCTGGTTTGTATAATTAATATGGTAAATGAAAAAGGTTGTTGTTTGAATTTATTATTCTACTGCTGAATATTTTTCTACATTCTCCCCTTTCATGTATCATATTTCATTATCTAGATTACTTCATATGTCCCCCTTCACATGGTATTTTGCTAAATTTATTCCCTTTAAACATACATAGTAATTTCCTGCTTCAACTACGTCATGGTACAGGTCCTAATTCTCATTCTGTTATGTATCTGAAGACTAAGGAGAAGCACTACTACTACTACTACCTTCTTTTCCATTTGTAGTTAGTGGATAAGTGCTTAGTTGAAACAGTGAAAGGACCAGATAAGCGCTCTATGTGTCTTATATTTTTTCTTTTAAGATGAGAGTTGGGATTTTCTTATTGTTTCTTGAGAGGTTTCATTTGTAAGACTATATAGTGATAACGTGATCTTTTTTCCTTTTATATTTTATCAAGCTGCAAACATGAATTTTGAATTTTTTATTCTTCCTGAAGTGCTTAAATACTACATTACTCCCTTAAATGGTACGAGTTTCTTGGTACCATTGTTTACCGCATGTATAGTTCATCGTCGATTAACATATACTACTATGTTGGGCCTGTGCATAGCACGGGCTTCCATATCTAGTTATAACGATAAAAATTGAACCGAAAAATCGACTAATACCTACATTGTAACAACCCAACCGGTCGTTTCGATCCCTAGCGTGTCGTTCAGCAGTCTGAGGCCATGAGAAGCTTCATTTTAGGTATTGTTACTTGTTCGCATGGTCAGAATTTAAATTCAGGAAGATCGGAGTTAAATTTAAATGAAAATTCCCATTTGAGAAGCTTAAAGTTGAAAGAATGAACTAGAATTGGATTTTCAAGTAAACGACCCCGGAATCAGGATCTGAAGGTTCCAGCAGGTTTGTATGATAATTTTGGACTCAGGCGTATGCCCGGATTGGGTTTTGGATAAACCGGGAATGTTTTGGCGCCTATTGTGGAAGTTAGCATTTTAGAAGAAATTTCTTAAGTTTGGCTTGGAGTGCATTTCAGCGTTATCGATGTCCGTTTGGGATTCCGAGACTAGGAGTAGCTCCGTATGGTGATTTTGGAGTTGGGAGCGCGATCGGAAGTGAATTCGGAGGTCCGTAGGTCCTTTTGGAGCAATTTGGCTAAAGTTAAAATTTGAAGGTTTTTGAGAAGTTCGACCGGAGGTTGACTTTTTGATATCGGAGTCGGAATCCGATTCTGAAAGTTGAAGTAGGTCCGTAATGTCGAACATGATTTATATGTAGAATTTGAGGTCAGTTGGACGTGATTTGATAGGTTTAAACATCAGAAATAGAAGTTGGAAAGTTCAAAGTTCATAAAGCTTGAATCGGGGTATAATTCATGGTTTTAGCGTTGCTTGTTATGATTTGAGGCCTCGAGCAAGTCCGTAATGAGTTTTGGGACTAGGTAGTATGATTGGTTGGGGTCCCGGGGGCCTCGGGTGGATTCCGGGTGGCTAACGGATCGAAAAATAGATTTGAGAAAAGCTGAGGTTTGCTGGTTGCTGGTATTTCCGCTTCTGCGGAAAAGGGACCGCAGAAGCGGCCCCGCAGAAGCGAAATGGGAGCCGCAGGAGCGGTTTATGGTCGAGGCTTGGAGACCGCAGGTGCGGTCAAGGATCCGCAGAAGCGGGACCGCATCTGCGGAGGAAAGATCGCAGAAGCGAAATGAGAAGCCCAGTGGAAGCTGCAGAAGCAGCTGGTTTTTCCGCTTAAGCGAAACCGCATAAGCGGTAATATTTCCGCAGAAGTGGAAATGTCTTGTCACGACCCAAAATCCCTCGTGGTGGCGCCGGACACCTCTGTCAGGCCAGCCAACAAAATTATCAATTACTTCCTCTTTTAATACTTTTGAAAATCTAGGGTTTTTCCTTCCATTTTTATAAATAAAAATTCACTACTAGAATTCAAATTTAAATAATAATAGTTAGAA
>MU745639.1:0-10586 GCA_026770625.1 Nicotiana glauca
TTGTTCTTCAGGTGGGCTCCTGCTTGCTGAATTTTGAAAATCTATTCCCTTATTCTTCAGGTGGGCTCCTGCTTGTTGAATTTTGAAAAACCATTCCCTTATTCTTCAGGTGGGCTCCTGCTTACTACAATCATACAAAACGAAGAAAAATTTCTACCCCAGTCTGACAACTGGGCGCGTTGTGTTACCGAATATTAAACTTGAGAGATAAGACTTGTATTATTCTTCCCTTGTTCTTCAGGTGGGTGTCTGACTGCTTCAACTTTGAAATGTATTCCCTTGTTATCCAGGTGGGCGCCTGATTGCTAATACTTGAAATGTATTCCGTTGTTCTCCAGGTGGGCTCCTGATTTCAACAAAATAGACGGACAAAGAAGATTTTTCTGCCCCAGTTTGGTGGCTGGGCACAGAGATGAGTGTTAAACTGAATTATTTTACCAACTATTATAAGAATTTGAAAGCTAAGTCCTATTATCCAGGGAGGTCCTGACAATTCCTAAATTATTTCTTCTAAAGGGATTACTTCCACTAAAAAGTCTTAAACTACTCCCCATTATCCAGGATGGTCCTGACTACTTCTATTACGACTTCTACTATATCTTGTTATCTAAACAGACCTTAAACTACGTCCCATTATCCAGGAGGGTCCTGGCAACTCCTAAATTATCTCTTCTAAAGGTGTTACTCCAACTACATTTGTTATCCAAAGGTCTTAAACTACTTCCCATTATCCATGAGGGTCCTGACAACTTTTATTACAACTCTTACTGTATCTTGTATTTAGTCTGACTTTAAAACCACGTCCCATTATCCAGGAGGGTCCTGAAACAAATATACTCATCTTCAAACCACGGTAAAACCCGACAAGAACATCTCTGCCGACTCCAGTTGTACAAGCTAAACTACCAGGACTGAGTCCTTTTATCTAAACCAAGCTGAGCAAGCCGTCAAAACCCAAGAGCATTGCTGCAAAATGCCTGTAAAAGCCCATTACTTCGAACACATACAAGGAATTAATCATACCCTTACCATACCGATTCATTCTATTATCAAGCTATTACGTCTATCAAATTTCTCTTTTTATTCATCATCAACTTGATATTTATCCTTGTTGTAGCATCGCAATGCCTCAATCCAGGCTCACCACAAGAGATTCGAACATTATAACACACTGTCTAAGAGCCATAAGCCACCGAATACTCTCTCAATGCTTCCCAAAAATACCACGTTCCAGAATACTTTACTCGAAGAACTTCCTGCGAATCGGAATTCGTTACCATTACTTCCCAGATACTGATACATAGAATCCCATAATTAGCATAAGATACCACAAGTATTGATCTCTTCCTAATGGAAACACAGTCTCTAGCCACATACCCTACCTTAGACACCTGATTATTACAAGCAAAATCTTGAACACAATAAAACCATTCTCGAGAGTCATTCATTCCTATTCCAACTGCAAATTACCTGAATTAACGAACAGAACCACTCGTGCCTTATTAGCACTCTGACACCGAAGGATATGACCTCATTCCAATACAAACGAACATTTTCCTTCTCTATACACTGAGCATCCTTTATCAACAACATCTCAAGACATCCTAATATTTCCTCACATCTACGAAGCACATATAACCTTTATCAAAATTTTTGCTTCACTCGTGCCATCCTCGGCTCACTTTTGCAACCAGGACTGATCCGCCAGCATACCTCGAAAAGGAACCAACATATCACATAACTGTGCAATCAGCTAATCAACCGCAACCTCCCCAACTTGTCTCAAAGCCACCTATCAGGACACATTTAATAACCCATAATACTTTTACTCTAATGATGCCACAATATTATAGTGAGATTAAACTCAAATCATCTACTAGTTTATGAAAACACAGATCCTCGGATACTGAAATACTCTACAAACCTCGCATTCATCCCCACATCAGCTGAGTCCACTCTCTTAAGCGACTCGAATTTATCAAGTTCAACACGTACCCTTCAATTACACATGAGATCTTCTAACAGTATACATAAGAATCGTACCCCTTAAGAACTCTCCGCGGGAGATATCCCACCTGCTTCGCCTCAATTTTAGTATTTCAGCACACCTTCCACCATCATACACATAACACATCCATTAAGTCTTCCTGATTCTGAACTCATATTGCCACACGTAGTGTACTTCACTTCCCAACTAGGAGACACCAAAATAATCTTCAAGCGCCCATTTTCGGGCTATACATCAAACCATAATAGGAAACGAAGCACTTAACAGTTCATCTATTATCCCGCAGACTTCTTCGTCACTACCAAGTCATATAATAACATCTCATCACATGAATACCAAACCACCATTCTAGCTAATAGCGACAATACCGAACATATAAGTTCAAAACACTTGCTCACACGATCAGCACCTCAGTGCTCCAGCCATAGGCAAGATCCGGCCTCAAGTCCTCCAGAGTGGCCCAACATCGAACTCACGGGATCACATCTCGCCCCTCGATCGTGGAATCACAAGTCATCAGGGCACTTATAATATCGAGCGCTCATGTGCGCATACAGACGTGTGGAAGGAATTTCAAGAGTTATATCTCAAGCTGAATCAAGTACGCACGATAAGGATTCCAAGAAAGTGAAGTTTTCCTAAAGGTTCTGCAGCCTCTCAAGGATAAATATAGACGTCTCTGTACCGATCTGCGAGACTCTACTAACCGGCTCATGACTCATGAGGCCTAGTAACCTAGGCTCTGATACCAACTTGTCACGACCCCAATCCCGGTCGTGATGCTGCCCAACATTAAATGCTAGGCAAGCCCAACCATATAACACTCACAACTCAACCACGCAACCCATTTTCCAATTTATAGTATTAGATTATCAGATGATGTAGTTCTAAACGGTGATTATAGGCAGAAGTGGTACGGAAATCACAACATCTGCCAATAAAACTCCCAAAGACCTGGGGTCATGAGTCTAAAGCCTCTAAGATAACAAAATAATACATCCTCAGTAATATTGATGTTCTAAAATGCGGAAATAATAAAGGGGTAGGGGAGGAGTCGAGTCTTGCGAACGTCAGGCAGCTACCTCGACAACTCCTGAGAAGCTCTGAAGCAGCAAATAGCTCAACTATGCTCCCGGGACACCTGAATCTGCACACGTGGTGCAAGGAGTAAAGTGAGTACTTCCAAATCAGTTGTAATAAGAGTAAATAATAACTGAGCGGTAAGAAATCACGTAACAACACTCCATCATGATATATAGTACAGTACAACATTTTGAACAAAATAGTAAAACCGTGAAAATCCTTTAGAAACATCTAGCTCAGTTTAAAATCTCTTTTGAAAATATTCTTTTTCCAACAGTAAGCATATGAATGCGATATCAGGTAGTGCAAGTTCGCACACAAGTTAGCCCCTCGGGCACAACACTCTATTTACAAATAACACCAGGGTATCTAGTACGCAGTGCAAGAAATAACATGGATGCCAATGATATGAGAGTGCTAAATGTCATGCCACATAGTACAGACAGGAATCAATGCGTGAATGCAATGCAATGCACATGAATGTTGCGGCGTACAGCTCGATCCATTTGGGTACCCCGGGCTCACTATGGGGGTTCAGACTCCGGAGGGGTCCTACATCCCAAGCGCAATATCAATGATATCAATGTCACACCATTGCGGGGCACAACCTGATCCATGCACAGTCCAGAAATGCACATAAGCCCCTTGGGCAATAGCAAAATAGCAGTTCTCAGCAAAACGTCAGTAAAATATCATCTAAGTTTTCAAATCTTAGAAAGATGGTTGAGTCTGCAAAACAGTATTTAGAACCTTGGACTGAGGTCAAATAATATGCAACGTAATTCAAAAACAGTGATATCAATCCCCGAAGGATTCAAATAATCGACACGAAGCCCAAATCATGATAACATCAAGTAGTAACCAGTCAATCATGTAGTAAAATCAAAAACCGGGACGGACCAAGTCACAATCCCCAACGGTTCTCTACCCCACGCTCATACCTGGCATGCAAGTCACCATAATACAACACCATGATGTGCAAATCCGGGGTTTCAAACCCTCAGGATATCATTTACAAGTATTACTCACCTCGAACCGGCGCAATTCCTCACTCGCGATGCCTTTGCCCCTCAAATTGGCCTCCACACGCATCGAATCTAACCAAAAATAGAGCGAATACATCACAATATACCAATGGGACAACACCCAATCGAAAAAATCGAAATATAGCAAAAATCTCGAAACTAGCAAAACCCGAGCCCCGGGCCCGCTTCTTAAAAAATTCTAAAACTCACATCACCGAAATCTTCGTCTTGTCACGAGTCCGTACATATAAAATACACAAGAATCGGAGTCCATTTGACCCCTCAAATCATCAATTCAAACCTTTTTAGGTTTCAAGCCCTAACCTCCATTTTTACCCTTTAATTCCTTGGAAGTCCGTGATTAATTCATGTTTTTACACCATAATAACATAATCTGAGTCCAAATATTCATACCTGATGAAATCCCTTCGAATCCTCTTCAAAATTGCACAAAAACCCGCTTTAGTCAAAGTCCAAAATATTTTCCTTCTTTTCCCAATTCGTGAACACTGTTCACTATATCTCCATGTCGTTTTTCGCTTATGCGGTCAAATTACCGCACCTGCGGTCCCGCACACGCGACCAAGATGACCGCTCATGAGGTCTCTCTTAAAAACCCTGAGACCGCTTCTGCGGTCTTAAACCGATTATGCGGTTGCCGCTCCTGCTATCAAGATGACCGCTTATGCGGTCTCCACAATACTCTCATGACCGCTTCTGCGGTCGAATACCGCACCTGCGGTGCCCGCTTTTGCGGAAAGGCTTCCAATTATGCGGAATATGACAGGACCATCAAGGATCGCTTATGCGACCCCATAGCCGCATCTGCGGAACCGCTCCTGCGGCTCCTTTTCCGCAGATGCAGAAATACCAGAAGCCAAAAAGATCAGACCTGCTAAAGGCTTCCAAAATTCCTGTTTAACCATCCGAAATTATCCCGAGGCCCCCGGGACCTCAACCAAAAGCACCAACATATCTTGAAAACTTATTCAAACTTGCTCGAACCATCAAAACACTATCGTTGACATCAAATTTCACCAAATCAAAGCCTAGGTTCTTCAAGAACTTCCAAAATGCATTTTCGATAAAAAAAAACAACCAAACGATGTCCGAATGACCTGACAATTTGCAGACATATCCAAAATCACCTAAAGAAGCTACTGCAACTCTCAGAATTCCATTCCGACCCTCAGATCAAAATCTCACCTATTAAAATTCAAACTTCGCTAATTCAAGACTAATTCTACACCGAGCCTCCAAAATCAATTTCGATCACACTCCTACGTCACAAATCATCCCCCGAAGCTAACCAAATCACAAAAATTCACAGCCGAGCCTTCTAACTATATAGTCAACTTTCGGTTGACTTTTCCAAAACAAGCTTTCTTCTAAGAGTCTAAGTGCCTCATTCCCAATTAAAACCTATTCAAGTCTATCCGATCAACTCAAATACTGACATTGAAACATAGAGCAACATAATATGGGGGAAACGGGGAGGTAACTCAAGTGACAACGGGCCGGGTCGTCGCACTTCGGAAACTCCCGAACAACTGATACAGTATCCATATAAGGAACTTCGGCACTAGAATCACGAATATAAACCAAATAATCCAAACACCTCTTCTCGACCATACACCGAGCCTTCATATAAGAAATAACCCTGTTGATAGAATGACCAGGAGTCCATCTCCGCTCCAATTGAGGCAACCCTAGAAAGTCTAAGGTCACGGTCTTGGCATAACAGTCCAATATAGCATGGTAAGGTGACAACCAATCCATCCCCAAAATGACATCGAAATCCGCCATATTGAGAAGTAGGAGACCTACACTAGTCTCAAGACCCCCAATAACAACTACACACGAACGATAGACACGATCTACAATGATAGAATCCCCTACTGTATGGACACATATACAAGAGTACTCAAAGAATCACGAGACATAACCAAATATGAAGCAAAATAACATGACATATATGAGTACGTAGATCTTGGATCAAATAGAACTGAAGCATCTTTACGACATCGAATGCCTCAGCCTCATGCCTGGCCGTGATAGCATAACATCGGGGTTTGGGCCCACCACTCTGAACCATATCCCTAGGACGACCTCTTGCTAGTTGGCCTCCACCTCTAATGGCCTAACTTCCACCTCTAGCGGGTTGACCCCATCCTCTGGCTCCCTGACCCCTACCTCTAGCGGGCTGGGTAGGCGGTGCCAGAACCATAGCACGAGAACTCTGCTGCTGCAACTGAACCCCCACTAATATCGGACAGGTCCTTCGGACATGCCCATACTCACCACACTGAAGACATCCATTCGAATATTGCGGGTGGGGAAACTGAGACTGACCCTGACGGGCTGACTGACCACAATAATAAATCTAAAAAGGAGGTGCTCTAATGGGAGCTGGGGGTGCACTATAAGTTGGCTGCCATGAAAGAGGTACATAAGGACCATGACCCCCTGAAGCTTAATGGGATGACTGAAGTGTTGAATGAAACGACCTGGGATAATGGCCTCTACCAAAAGTACCTCGACCTCCAGATGAGGTCCCACTGAATCCACCAGAGTGACGAGGCTTCTTGTCAGACCCCTGAAAACTCACATAAGCCAAAACCATCTCAACTCGTCCACATTGGCTGCATCCTAAAAAAGAAATCGCACTCCCTGTCTCCTTATCCATCTGCAATCTGATAGGCTGAGCAAGTCCTATAATAAACCTTCTCTCTCTCTCTCTCTCTCTCTCTCTCTCTTTCTCTCTCGGTGGGAAGTATAAGAAAAGCATGACAGGCCAAGTCCATAAATCTGTTCTTGTACTAAGTGACGGCCATAGAACCCTGCTGAAGGCGCTCAAAATGCCTCTGATAGTCCTCTCTTTAAGTGATAGGAAGATACTTCTCCAAGAATAGCTGTGAGAACTGGTCCCAAGTGAGAGCTGATAATCTAGCTGGTCTATCAAAACAGTAATCTCTCCACCATATCTTGGTAGAAACTGATAGACTAAAAGCAGCAAAGTCGACCACATTGGTCTTTACTATCCCTATGTTCCGTAAAACCTCATGGCAACTTTCCAAATAGTCATGGGGATCCTTTGAAGATGTACCGCTATAGGTGGTAGTGAAAATCTTGGTGAACCTGTCCAACCTCCACAAAGCATCCGAAGACATAACCGATCCATCACCGGTCTGTGCTATAATACCCGGTGGGACTACCCCAACTGGCTGAGCTGCTGGAGTCTGAAACTAGGGAGCCATCTCCTCTAGAGTGTTGAGTAGCGGGAGTTTGTGCTCCTCCCCCAGCCCGAGAGACGGTTAACAGGAAGTATGCCAGCCTGAGTAACACTCTCCATAAAGCCCACTAGATGGACCAAAGCATCTTGAAGTACTGGTGTAGCTATGAACCCCTCTGGAACCTAAGTTGGGCCCATTGGAATGGTCTGGGCGAAACCTCATCATCAAACTCAACCTGAGGCTCCAGCGCTAATGCTGCTGCTCGAGATATGGACTAAGCCCTGCCCCTACCTCGGCCTCTAGCACGGCCTCGGCCTCGGCCTTATCCTCATCCCTTCGTAGGAGCTGCCATTGGGGATCGGGCTGCTGATCAGATGAAGAAGCGGTACCAGTTCTCGCCATCTGTGAAAGAACAGAGTAGAAGTTCAATTAGCATTGAGAGATCAAACTGCACGATAGAGATGTATAGAAGTGAAATTGTTCCTAATTTAGTAGCCTTTAGAGGATAAGTACAGACGTCTCCGTACCGATCCCTCAGACTCTACCAAGCTTTTTCGTGAATTGTGAGTCCTAGGAAACCTAGTTCTCTGATACCAACTTGTCACGACCCGAATTTCCCACCTCCGGGACCGTGATGGAGCCTATCATTTGCACTCACTAGGCAAGCCAACGGTACATGATATTACACCATTTTCCTTTATAATTAATATTTAACAAAAACTAAATCAGCGGAAATGAAAGTGAAAGTACATGATTTAACTAATTACTCTATACTAATATCGAACGTAAGTATAAATACCACCGAGAAACTGGTGTCATGACTCATGAACAGTCTACGTATACTACAAGTATTGGTTTGAAATAAAAATATACATATGTCTCGAAGAAAGTAAAATAGAAATGAAGTAAAGATAGGAGGGGACGCCAGGGCCTGCAGGACTACCTTGGATCTCCTGAATGCAGTGATGGCAACCAACCTATCGATCAGCCACTAGCTCTTAAATATTTGTGTAGAGTGTAGTATTAGTACAATCGACCCCATGTACTGTTAAGTGCCGAGCCTAACCTCGACGAAGTAGTGACGAGGCTACGGCGGGGCATAACAACATATATAACCTGCAATAGTTTATACTAAAATAGAAAGGAAATACATAATGAAATATAATAGTGACTTTCATTAAATAAATACGAAACCCAGTCGTTCTACCAATACTCAGCTATAACCGATCTTTCAGGGAGTTTCAACACCACAATAATGAACCTCAGCAGAAAAGAATACATAACAACAAATAATGTGGCGCGCATCCCGATCCCAACATATATATTAATAACAATATAAATATTCCCCCTTATTACTCCGTGTTGCGGCATGTAACCCGATCCCACCAGTCCACCCTTATTACTCCTCAATATATCACCCTCATTCCTCTTGTTGCGGAGTGCAACCCGATCCCACCTGTCCACCCTTATTACTCCTTATTATGGCGTGCAACCCGATCCCACCAGACAATCACAATTCACCCTTATTCCTCCTATTGCGACGTACAACCCGATCCCAATATATAAGAGGGAGGATTTTAGGCAGAATCTTAGGTTTTCAAAGGTAAAAGACTAAGTTGACATTCAAAATACATAGGACTGCATATTGGAAGAAAACATACAAACAACCAAGAGGCTCGTATATACCTCCTCAAGCAAAGCACATAAATAGCATGAATTAAATACATTTTAAATACATTTAGGGTCAGAATTTAAAGTACTAAGACATGGGAGCTTCAGTTGTTGAAGTAGACCAATTTATTACATAACTCAGACAAGAAGTCTGAATCAGGCATGCCTGCTGGTTGTAGCAGTTGGTAATGAAACAAAGGCGGATTCAACTTTTGTCGTTATTACCTAAAACTTGCCTAAGTGTGTATGGGTGATACTTTATAAGCATGATATCTATTACTGATTCAAAAATGGCAAAGCAGTGATAGTTTTAAACGAGCAAATTGGATCCTATGGGCATGCTTTCTAAACCACATTAATGAAAGGAGTAAGTTGTTTAAACCAATTCAAAACAGTACGAGTCAAACTGATTTTTAACTAAACTGGTTTCAGATTTTAGGGACATAATCTCTATTGTTGCTGATTTTAATCCCTACAGACATTGTATCTAATATTACATGATGATTTGGTCATATAGGCATGATATCTAATGAAATGGAATAGGCAGGATTTATTTGATCATAATGAAATTCCTATAGGCATGATTTATATATTGATATTAGCCCTATAGACATGACATCTAGTTTAGAAACCGATTTTAACTTTGTAAATACGACGTCTGGTTATAGCCATTATATCCTATATGCAGGATGTCTAAGTGTAGAATTAAAACATGCAAAGTTTTATTAAATAGATCCTATAGGCAGGATATCTAAGTGTAGAATTGAACAATGCATAATTTTATTAAATAGATCCTATAGGCAGAATATCTAAGTATAGAATTGAACCATGCATAATTTAATTAAACAAATCGTATAGGCATGTTATCTACCCTAAAAAAACATGCATGATTACCCATCCCCTTTCACTAGCCAACCCCCAATATTCATTACAAATCATTATATCTCAAATACTGAATTACATCAGAAAAGTGTAAAATAAGAAGTTACAACCATAGGAAGGCTGATTCTGACTTCTTCTCCGAGTTATGGAACAAAACACCTCAAATGCCACTTGTTTCAAAGACTTTCTCATACCTGGGTGTGTCAAAGTTCCCTAAGGGTATCAAGGAAATCCGGGCAGTGCTTACACCCAGGTTTGCATAACCAGATAGAGATGAGTGCAGTGCGGACGGGGGCCAGCCCTTATGTGTCCATGTTCAGAGGGAGTTCATGGGTCTCAAGGCAAGGCTAACACAAAAGGGACAGAACCTAAGTTCTAGGAATATAGTGGAAGTGCAGAAACATAGATTTTATTTAAAATTGGGTTGGGAATAGTAAGGGGTGAGGGTGATTTGAAAACAGTAGTAGTAGAACTTAAATTACATAGAATCGGTAATTGCATAAAAAGGTCAGGTTTGGGACATGCATAGTAATAGATGATGTTGGCATGCCCACAAACGAGCCGGAGAACACAAGCACATAGGAGGATATAGGGGTTTGGGACTCATAATTCAGCAAATCACATAATCAAGTGACTGACAGAGTGCATGCATAAGGGAACACACTCATTTAGAAGGGGGGGGGG
>MU745639.1:15348-26287 GCA_026770625.1 Nicotiana glauca
CAAAAAAAAAAATTTAAGGTAAAAAAAATATTTTTTTGCGGGGGGAGGGGCGGAGGGTTGAGGGGTAGTAGGGTGGATGGTAACAGAAAAATTGAAATTAAAAAAAAAACTTTTTTTTGAGAGGGGGTGGGGTGAGGAGGGTTGAGAAGGAGCTTTGAAAAATGTTTTCCCTTCTTTTGATAAGGAAAACATTTTCCTCTAATTGGAGGAAAATGAATTGATAAGCAAAGCCAACCAAACATGGAAAAATTGGAAAACATTTTCCTTCATACCAAACACACCCTAAGATTTTGATCATAGGAGATAGTTCATCAGACTAGGTATTCTATCTTAGGAGAAAAATTCATCAGACTAAGATTTTGATCCTAGGAGAAAGATTCATCAGACTAGGTTTTCTATCTTAGGAGAAAGATTCATCAGACTAAGATTTTGATCCTAGGAGAAAATTCATCAGACTAGATTCTCTATCTTAGGAGAAAGATTCATCATACTAAGACGTTTATCGGGAGAAAATCTATTTAAAAAATGTGAAGATCAATGTCGAGATTTTACGCACAATAGCAAGATAAATAAATGCAAAGATTTGAAAAACTTCCCTTTGTTGGCTCTTCTCTTCTTTTCTTTTTCTTCACTTTTTTGTTTTTTTGTTTTTTTTTTATTTTGCTGTAATAACATGACCGCAGATCGGAACCTCGACGGAACGATACCTCAATCGGCTCTCCACCTCTATATACATCATCACTCCATCATTTCTCTTGAACTACACGCAACATAATTCCCTTATAACCCGGGATATGTAAGTTGTCCAAGACCAGGACTTGGTTGCACCCTTTCCTTTGTTTATTTTCCTTTTGGATAAAGATTTGGTAAAAATTAGTCATACGGCTCACTTTGTCTTTGCCTGAAAACTCTTCATGTTTTCAAGTAAAAAAGGGCAGCTGTGAGCATCTAATTTTTTTACCATAGTTGGGATTTTTGACACTTTTTAGTATGTAAATAATCTTAAGTTTATTCTACATATTTTAACCTTTATTTTATTTTTATATAGGTTTTTACCTAAGAAAATTAAAAATCACAAAAAGGTTATATTTTTTTAAAATAGTGGCTTTAATTCTTGCAAAGGGTAGGAAATTTTTTTTTAAAATATACGTGAGTGTCTTACACGTGCTTTCTTCTTTTTCAAACTTTGTAAGGACCATATTAATTTGACATTTTGCATCTTTTACTCTCCATTCATTCACAGCAAATCACTTTCATAGGATTCTTGGAGTAATAGAATGATTCTTCTTTCTTGCCCACTACAGATAGGTCCTTTTCGAAGGCAACAGAATTATTGAATACACCTCACACCCTATCTCATTTTCATTTTCGCTCTCTCATCTCTCTTATAAAGACAACAAACTCACAAACGAAAAAGGGGAATAAGCAGTGCATAAAACGAATCCCCCACTGTTAGTCATCTTCTTCAGCTCAAAACCATTATCGAAGCTGATCCAAACCAGTCCTAAAACATGAGCTAAAAAGCTGCTCAAACCAACTGGAAATCGCAGCAAACACATCTGCACAACATCACCCAAAATAGTCCGTCGAGCACACTCCAATAGGTCGAGGTTGCGATTTTCATTTTCGAGTTTGCCGGGCGTCGACTCGAGGTTTCCGGTTCGAGGTTCATCATTCAGACGAGTTTGTTGTTCTAATCTTCTATTTCGACACTGGAATTCTCATTTAATCAATTTCAGAATCATTTTGGGTTAGTTTTCTTGTAAATATTTTCTTTTTGCTTCTTGTATTTTATCGGCATTTAGCTTAATTATATTTGAGTGTCTTGTGTTTGGTTTGGTGTTGTCTCATGTTCGTTTTACTGCAAGTTCAACAGAATTTGGAAGTGGATATTTACATAATTTGGTTCAGAGGCGAATTTATGTGGAGGGGGGTGGGGCACGTGCACCCATGCTCCCCTCCCTAGGCTAGGTATAATTAGTACTAATTTTAAAATTATCTATATAAGTATATTTGTGGGCACCCATACTCAAATGACTACCTTGGTACACTGGTAAATTGGTTCCCCTATACACCCCAGGTCACAGGATCAATTCCCTGGCACTTTATTTGTCTTTTAAATTTTTTTTCCTATTTAAAAGTCCCTCTTGTCTAAAAACAAATCCCACATTTGACTCCCTCTCAACTCTCTATCTCTCTCTTTGGGTTCTATGTGACTTGGAATGTGAATTCTTCAAGAAAGCAACAATTTCTCCTTCACATTCCGTTAAAATTCTCATGTATGTAACTACTCTCTCTCTCCTTACTATGTATTTCAATTCACTCGCTGCTAGCCTATTGCGCGCTCTCTGCTTTTCTGTTTTGCTCAATGTTCGAATCTCTTGCTGAGATTTGTCTTGTTGACAGTGGTTATGATTGTTTATTGTTGAAATGAGAAGTCGTTGAATGCTATTTACATTATGTTTTGATATAGTTGCACTATAAAAATCAAGTTAGGAGCTGGGCAGATACATCTATTTGATCTCAAAGATAAAAGTATTAAAGATTGCGAAATTATTGGTAAGTTTTCATTTTAAATATGGGCCGGATCGGATAAATTATCCGTTTTTTTATTATCCATTTTCGATCCAAATCATATCCGTCTGCCCTGCCTGTTTGCCACTCCTAGGTGCACCCATCCTCCCGAAATCCTAAATCCGCCTTTGATTTGGTTGTCATATAAACTCTAAATCTAAGCGTCAAATATTTAGTTCCAAATTTGCTCTTTGCTTCAATATTTTTGTACTGTAGCAAATAAGTGGTATGTCCACCTTGGACGTTGGAAAGTTAAAGTGTAGTAAAATATATTATCATGTTGAAAAAGTATAAATAGTAATTAGTTTATTCAAAACTTGTCCCTTATTTTTAAAGAACTTTAGGAGTCAATTTTCCTTGTATGTGTGACACTGTGGCAAATAAGTGGTATGTCCACTTTGGATGTTGGAAAGTTAAAGTGAATAAGTAAAATATATTATCATATTGAAAAAGTATAAATAGTTATTAGTTTATTAAGAACTTGTTCCAATTAATATGAGGTTTAGTTTAAAATTTATTTTACTTTATCTTTGTAGTATCTGGACGACTATGGTCGGTTAGTCAAACTAGTATATGTTGGAATTTTGTTGAATCTGCCCCTAAACCTTTGAAAGAAGATGTGAGTAAAATACATGGTTCATTAGCCTATGCTTGCTTTTAGAAAGTTAGTTCATTTATTGAATTTTCTAATGAGACATGACTGTTCATTTGTTTGAAGTTGTATGTTTCGTAATGCTGTTTGAATATTTCTTTGAATTAGTTTGTTGGACTAAAGACTCCAATGGCTTGAACAAGATACTAGTTGGTTTGGATTTAAAAGTTGAATAAATTATTAACATTCGTAGTTAATTATTTTTTCCTTTAATAAAATTGAGGTGTGCCATCCAATCACACAGTTTATGGCCCTCACATTGATATCTTGACTAACATAGAAAACTGCGTTGAGCTCTCGTAGTTTGCTTTAGGCGCGTTTAGTTAAATAAATTGTCATAACTACGGGTATGGTTCCCCTGACGTAGTTTGATGCCTAATTTCTAAAATCCGAGGCGGCCACAATTTGATCTTGTTAATAAAATAAACATGTTGTAGATCGTGGGTACGTTTCTCGTGACATGATTCGCAATAGGTAATACTAATTTATTAAAAGCAGTTTGAAAAGAGTAAATGCACATAGGTTTCAAAGATGTTTTAAAATCAGATAAATAGGCCACTAATAACAGTTTAAGCGACCGTGCTAGAACCACAGAATCCGGGGGTACCTAACATCTTCCCACGGGTTAACAGAATTCCTTATTTAGAATTTCTGGTTCGCACACTTTAAAAGGAAAGTCGAATTTCCTCGATTTGGGATTTAAAATAAACTGGTGACTTGGGACACGAATTAAAATATTCCAAGTGGCGACTCTGATAAATAAATAATCTCATTTAGAATAATGTCACTTAAATTGGAAAAACTCCCTTGTACTACCTTCGAGTGTGTAGAAAGGCGGTGTGATGGCTCTGACGACTCTGTTGGGGACGATAACCCAGAACCACTAGTTCAGGTTTAGAAATTCGAGCTTGGAATAATTGTTATTTGGCTTTATTTATTATCTGATATTTTTACATGTTGGGCTTAATGTGCAAAATGATGCTTTTACCGCTTTGATATTATTTGAACTGTACAAAATGTTACGAAACCCTTCTCTTCTTATCTTCGGGGATGTGCTCGCTGGTTGAGACTCCCTATTCTGTTAGTGTCATACCTTGAAATAAGAAAGAGGCTCAGACAAGTTACTAAGTCGGATGATCTTTCGGGTCTTCGGTACGTAGCCCCCTCCTTGACTCGAGTTGTCCGCTCAGGTACATAGTCTAGAACAAATACCCATGTTTTGAACCTAGAATAACTCAGCCTCATGCCGGATCCCTAGTAGGAACGTTTGTTTGCATCATGTGCATTTGACTTTGGAGACTCAATACATGGGTTAGGTCTATTTAGGACAGGTGCACCCGAAATGAAAAGACCATCCTGATGCATCTTACTTTCTATTTGTGCATTTATTTGATTCGGATTTGCATGCTGACCGACTTTTGAATATTGGAAAAATTTGAAGAGAGAGAGAGAGAGAGAGAGAGAGATAGCAGTGTAGAGGGTTAAGAGAGTTAACCACCTATTTTGAAAATACCAATGCCCATATAGTGTCGAAACTCTTGAGAAAATGAAAGAAAAAAAGAGGAAAAAATATTTTTGTTTTCAAAAATAGTTTGTTTTATTTGACCGAACTACGCGGGTCTGATTCTCACCGGATGTGAGATACGTAGGCAAACCTCATCGGTTCCGACCCCAATTTTCAAAAAATCCAAAAATATTTTCTTTTAGTTCCTTCTTTTGAAATCTTTCCTTAGAAAATTAAAAAAAAAAAAATTAAACTAACAAATAGTTTCCTTTTTTATGAAGTCTTTCACATGGAAAAAGAAATAAAAAGAAAAATCAAAAGAAATCAAAATCCAAAAATACGGGTTTCCTTTAAATTAATTTTCCAAAAAAAAATCCAACAAAAAATCAGAAACAGAAATCCAAAAAAATACTCCTTAGATGTCTTTCTTTCATAAATGTCAATAAAAAAATTGAAGTCCAAAAAATATTTTTGCTTTTCTTTAGAAGTACTTTTGTAAATAAATAAAAACTCAAAAATTTAAAACATTTTCTTAAAAGTCACTCTTTCACCAATTAAGAGGCAACTTCCAAAATTCAAAAATATTTTCTTTCTTCTTTAGAAAAGACAAAACGAATGAAAATTCTAACAAAATATTTTCTTTTTACTTTTGAAATCCCGAAAGTTGCTCTAAAAAAAAGAAATTTTTAGAAAAAGTCTTTCTTTCAAAAAAATAACAAAAAGAAAAAATAAAAAAATAAAAATATTTCCTTTCTTCTTTTAAAACATTTCTTTCAAAAATTCCAAAAAAAATAGTTAGCTTATTTACTTTGTTCTTGATCTTCCCGAACTACGCAAGATCTGATTCATGCGGGGTCATGATATGTAGGCAATCTCCATCGGATTCGATCATAGCCATAAAATTAGTTGAGTGATAAAACAAAAAAAAAACAAAAAAAGAGAAAGGAAAGAAACAAAAAAAAAAAAGGAAAAAGAAAGAGTGTTTATTCTAACATGGTTGTTGTTTTGAAATAAAAGCTAGTCAAAGGTGGTAGGTTTGTTGGTTTGTAATGGCGAGTAAAACAATCCAAGAACCCTCGGAAATAAAAGCTTCTTCTCAACCAATGCAACAAGCACCAATGTTGTTGACACAAAGTCACAAAAAGGCTAGTAGGCAAGTTGGCAGTGAAAATAAAAATGGAGGCAAATGTGAGGTTGACTTTATCAGATTTGAGCAATAAGATATGGCCTGCTCTAGAATGATTTGATGATAGGGATACATGAGATTTTGTCCAAGTCTTTTTGGCGATATAAGTACTGTGAAATTCCCATGTTGTCAATCCTGAAATCCGACAGCCAATATGGGGAACAATTTGATCAAAAGTCAGAATTTGAGTGCTGAATCCATAGTAATAAAAATGGCCAAATACCATAGTAATGCTAATGTGCAAGTCTGTGACTTGATGTCACTTAGCAACTGGAAAGTCACTCCTTTTTTCGAGACAGAGAGGAGTCATGGTAGCTTATTTTGTTGTCTTTTCTTCTTCTTTTGTGATCGGACCCTATTATCTTTTATTCAATAAAAAGTAGTCAGTCATTTGTGTTCATTTTGTACGTAGTTCTTTTCACGCTAGTTCTAGTGATATGACATGCATGCAAAATTTTTGGCCAGATCTTAGAAAACTGATTTAGTCTTGAATTGCATAAGTGAGAAAGCGACATTTTTTAAGAAGAATAAACACATGAAACATTTGTAAAATAAGCACGAGCCAAGTTTACATGGAACCAAAGCAATCATGCTCATGGAAGTCAAGGATATCTACCTTTAAATCATTTGAGAAGATCGGGCTTAAGGATAATCGGACATGTTTCGTGTGTTTAGCATTAAGAGATAGAAAGTGTTTTTCAATAGAAGGTGTATTCCAGACAACTTGAAATGGATCAGATAGTGGAAAAATACATCTCCCACATCAAGACAAAATCCAAGAAAAGTCACCCAAATTGACAAGGGTCATTCACATCGAGGAAAGTATTGCTCATACATCTTTACACTAAAAAAGACCCAAGAAGACAGGTAGGTTCGTCAATGTTGTGATCGCAAAAGGATAATATGTTTGGCGTTCTCGAGGCTGGGAGACCCTTTTTTTGCTACCCAAATTACTTTATACCATTAGTCACCCCTTTGAGCCTGTGTTATTTTCTTTGACCACCCTCTTTTGGAATCAAGTTTGGAGTCAAGATTCAAAAAAAAAAAAGAGTCCATGTCCCAAGAGTACAAACTGGGGCAGTTCTTAGAAAGTTCAAGTGAAAAAAGAATTGTTAAAGGTCTATGCCCCCAGAAAATAGAAGCTGGGGCAACTTGTTTTGAAAAAAAAAGAGATAGAAGAAAAAAAGAATAAGAAAGAAAGTTATAAAAATAGTTAGGTCAGATGTTTGAACTATGTTCGACCTGATTCATTTAAAAAAGGATACGTAGGCAGCCTCACGGTTCGGTCCAACCAAATAAGAATTCAAAAAAATCCAAAAAAATCCCTAGTATCTGAAACTGGGTAAAAAAAAGAAATATTTATTTCACTTTTGAAAGAGTCGATTCCAAAAGTTATAAGTCTACAATTCCTCACTTTGAGCCATCATGCCGACCCTTTCTTTCTAATCCTGTCTAAAACCTTCCAAATAAAGACCTCCCGATCAACCTTCAAGAATGCCAAAAAAAAACAGGCAATAAGCAACGGTTGTCACGCGACATAGAACACTGTCAAGTTGCTCGCAAAAAAGAAGGGGAAAGAAAAAGAAAAGAAAAACAAAAGAAAAATGAGAGAGTCTTATTAGTGAAAACCCTCTCGGGCACTGTAAGACGACATTAAGCAGAGATGAATAAATGAGAGAAACTTGTTGGTGAAAACCCCCCGGGGCACCATTAGTCGACAGTGAGTCGTGAAGCTACTAAAAGAATTGGCATGAACAAGCCCGACTTCAAAGCTCATAATAATGGCAAAAATAAAGATTGGATTAGTTTGATAGATCAGGCCGTTGAGTCCAAAATGCATGTCATGACCATTAAGGCTAGTTATTGGGGAAAAAAATAATTCTCCCTTCTGTCCTTCCGACAGAGGCATTTCTTGTTAATACTTGTTTCTTTGCAT
This sequence comes from Nicotiana glauca, assembly GCA_026770625.1. Lineage (NCBI taxonomy): Eukaryota > Viridiplantae > Streptophyta > Magnoliopsida > Solanales > Solanaceae > Nicotiana > Nicotiana glauca. The sequence continues at coordinate 23,201 of MU745639.1, forward strand.
CATTGTGTCATTTAGTCTGAGTCAGTCCTTCTCAAAACAAGCAAGAAAAGATTTCAAAATCTGCTACCAACTTTTCAATTGCACAAAGTAAATTTGGCCAGCATACTCAGTTGTTACTGTCAACATGCCTTGAGGATTCTTGTAAAGGCTTCTCCAAAAAGACTCTTGTCAGCTTACTTGGCACAAGAAAGATAACTTGTGATTCTCCCTGACAAACAAATTGCTCAAAAAAAAAAATAGAAAGTCATTGAAGATATTAGAAAAATGAGCAAAGATCTCTAATCGGGACAAGGCTGATTGAGCCACAAATACAAATGGTAATGGGTTTGAAACAATCAGAGTGGGTGCAGAACAAAAGTCTCGTGAGACCGATTCAAGCTGATCGAGCAAAAGCCAAGTTGCCCAAGACTCAATGCCACAGACCAACCACCATTTTCAAAGCTGACAATTTTTTTTTGTGTTAAACAGGAACAAAGCAGCGCAAGAAAAGTGATTCAAAAAAAAAAAGAAAAAAAACAAAAAATAAAAAAAAGAGAAGAAAAAGAAAAGAAGAGAAGAGCCAACAAAGGGAAGTTTTTCAAATCTTTGCATTATTTGTCGTGCTATTGTGCGTAAAGGGAAGACCCGTATTTTTGGATTTTGATTTCTTTTGATTTTTCTTTTTATTTCTTTTTCCATGTGAAAGACTTCAGAAAAAAGAAAACTATTTGTGAGTTTTAAAAACTTTTTTTTTGAATTTTTTAAGGAAAGATTTCAAAAGAAGGTGAATTTTTTAAGGAAAGATTTCAAAAGAAGGAACTAAAAGAAAATATTTTTGGATATTTTAAAAATTGGGGTCGGAACCGATGAGGTTTGCCTACGTATCTCACATTCGGTGAGAATCAGACCCGTGTAGTTCGGTCAAATAAAACAAACTACTTTTTAAAACAAAAATATTTTTCCTCTCTTTTTCTTTCATTTTCTCAAGAGTTTCGACACTATTTGGCAATTGGTATTTTCATAATAGGTGGTTAACTCTCTTCACCCTCTACGCTGCTATTTCTCTCTCTCTCTCTCTTTTTTCAAATTTTCTCAATATTCAAAAGCCGGTCAGCATGCAAGTCCTAAGCAAATAAAACGACAAATAGCAAGTAAGATGCATTAGGATGTTCTTTTTCATTTCGGGTACACCTGTCCTAGGCAGACCCAATCTCTGTGTTGAGTCTCCAAAGTCAAATGCACATGATACAAACAAATGTTCCTACTAGGGATCCGGCATGAGGCTGAGTTATTCTAGGTTCAAAACGTGGGTATTTGTTCTAGACTGTGTACCCGAGAGGACAACTCGAGTCGAGGAGGGGGCTACGTACCGGAGACCCAAAAAATCATCCGGCTTAGTAACTTGTCCGAGCCTCTTTCTTATTTCAAGGTATGACACTAACAGAATAGGGAGCCCGGATCAACGAGCACATCCCCAAAGATAAGACGAGAAGGGTTTCGTAACATTTTATATGTACAGTTCAAATATTATCACAGCGATAAAAGCATCATTTTGCACATTAAGCCCAACATGTAAAAATATCAGATAATAAACAAAGCCAAATAACAATTATTCCAAACTCGAATTTCTAACCCTGAACCAGTGGTTTTGGGTTATCATCCCCAACAAAGTCGCCAGGGCTGTCACACCTCCTTTCTACACAACCGAAGGTAGTACAAGGGAGTTTTTCCAATTTAAGTGGCATTAATCGAAATGAGATTATTTATTTATCAGAGTCGCCACTTGGAATATTTTAATTGGTGTCCTGTGACGATCCGACCCGTCGTCTCGTAAGTTACTACCCCGTTCTTCTCATTTTCTGCTTCCTTATGTTTCATTACCGATATTGGGTGCATTAAAATTTAATTGGAGTGATTTTTATTAAGAAATGAGACACTAGGTCTCTTTTAAGAAGACTTAAGTTGGAAAAGTCAATTGGATATTGACTTGTGAGTTAGAGGGCTCAGAATTGAATTCCAATGATTCGGTTAGCTCCGGGTGATGATTTGTGACTTAGGAGCGCGATCGGAATTGAATTTGGAGGTCCGGTGTAGAGTTAGGCTTGAATTGGCGAAGTCTGAGTTTTGGCGAATTATGGTTGATAAGTGAGATTTTGAACCGAGGGTCGGAATGGAATTCCGAGAGTTGCTGTAACTTCGTTAGGTGATTTCGGATATGTGTGCAAAATTTCAGGTCATTCAGACATCGTTTGGTCGGGTTTTTTTTATCGAATGCAAGTTTCGGAAGTTTTGGTTGAAGTTAGACTTTGATTTGAGGAAATTTGATGGTTTTAGTGCTGTTGGATGTGTTTTTATGATTGGAACAAGTTTGTATGATATTTTAGAAGGTGTTGGCATTTTTGGTTGAGGTCCCGGGGGCCTCGGGGTGATTTCGGATGGCTAACGAGAACTTTTGAAGTTGGAAAATTTCATAATAGACGAAATTGTAAATGAGTGGGCACAAGACCTCACATTAAACGATCATATCTACCGTTATATAAGGATTTGTGTGACCCACAACCTATTAAATTAAAGATCTTTGAGTCTAGTTTCCAAAACAATAAACCGTTCATCATTTGGAGGTGTATACAGAAAGTTATGATCATTTCACTGGGCATGTGTCAGTAGCGCGGCCTTAGCGCGGGAGCGCTAGTAGCCCGCGCTAAATGAGTTATCTTCTGCCTCACTAGCGTGGGCGCGCTAGTATCAGGCCTCTAAATATACCTAAGGACGGGAAATGATAGAACTTGAGTCATTTCTCAAGCCTAGGGCTTCCCCAACACTCCCAATCCGACCAAGCATCCAATTGCACTCCTAAAGTAAGCTTTTAAGTACGTTTTCATGGTGATTTCACTTCTCAATCACTAGTTACAACATGATTTTTGATTGGATTTCATAGGATTTCTTCAAAATCTCAAGAACAACCCAAAGTTGTCTTTCAAGATTTGGTCTACAAGAGGTAAACCTACACCTTAGACTTACATATATGGAGTTATTATGGAATTATGAGTATGAATCATGTATTACAACTTATGGTATAGTGATTGGAGACCATAAATTCCCAATTTA
>MU745639.1:31132-41237 GCA_026770625.1 Nicotiana glauca
ATATATATATATATATATATATATATATATATATATATATATATATATATATATATATATATATATATACACACACACATATATATATAAACTTTCCTACCCTTTGCAAAAATTAAAGCCACTATTTTAAAAAATATAACCTTTTTGTGATTTTTAATTTTCTTAGGTTAAAACCTATATAAAAATAAAATAAAGGTTAAAATATGTAGAATAAACTTAAGATTATTTACATACCAGAAAGTGTTAAAAATTCCAACTATGGTAAAAAATTAAATGCTCACAGCTGCCCCTCTTTACTTGAAAACATGAAGAGTTTTCAGGCAAAGACAAAGTGAGTCATATGACTAAATTTTACCAAATCTTTATCCAAAAGGAAAATAAACAAAGGAGAGGGTGCAACCGAGTCCTAGTCATGGACAACCTACATATCTCGAGTTATAAGGGAATCAAGTCGCGTGTAGTTCAAGAAAAATAATGGAGTGATGAAGTATACAGAGGTGGAGAGCCGATTGAGGTGTCGTTCCGTCGAGGTTCCGGTCCGCGGTCATGTTATTACATCAAAATAAAAAAATAAAAAAAACAATAAAAAGAGAAGAAAAAGAAAAGAAGAGAAGATCCAACAAAGGGAAGTTTTCAAATCTTTGCATTTATTTGTCTTGCTATTGTGCGTAAAATATCGCCATTGATCTTCACATTTTTTATCATCCTAGGATAAAAGGTCCTAGTCTGATGGATTTTCTCCCGATAAACGTCTTAGTCTGATTAATCTTTCTCCTAAGATAGAAAATCTAGTCTGATGAATTTTCTCTTTGGATCGAAATCTTAGTCTGATTAATCTTTCTCCTAAGATAGAAAATCTAGTCTGATGAATTTTCTCTTTGGATCGAAATCTTAGTCTGATGAATCTTTCTCCTAAGATAGAAAACCTAGTCTGATGAATCTTTCTCCTAGGATCAAAATCTTAGTCTGATGAATTTTTCTCCTACGATAGAAAACCTAGTCTGATGAACTTTCTCATAGGATAGATGTCTTAGTCTGATGAATCCTTCTCCTAAGATACAAAAAAAAAAGACCTAGTCTGATGAACTTTCTCCTAGGATATATGTCTTAGTCTGATAAATTTTTCTCCTAAGATATAAAAACTTAGTCTAATGAATCTTTCTCCTAAGATAAAAAAAAAGGGACCTAGTCTGATGAATTTTCTCCTAGGATCGAAATCTTAGTCTGATGAATTTTTCTCCTAAGATAGAAGACCTAGTTTGATGAACTTTTCCCTAGGATATAAATCTTAGTCTGATGAATCTTTCTCCTAAAATACCAAAAAAAAAAAGACCTAGTCTGATGAATTTTCTCGTAGGATCAATATCTTAGTCTGATTAATTTTTCTCCTAGGATAGAAATCTTAGTATGATGAAATTTTCTCCTGAGATAGAAAATCTAGTCCGATGAATTTTCTCCTAAGATAATAATAAAAAAAAATCGGGAAGTCTGAATTCGAAAAAAAAGAAGAAGGGAAGTTTGGATTTGATAAAAAAAAAGGGACAATTTTAGTTTTCTTAAGTTATCAATCTTTAGTTATCTTGAAATCAGTACCTCTTGGATAATGGAATTTAGCTTTTAAATTCATAAAACTCTTTTGGATAGTAGGATTCGATTAACACTCACAGATGTTTCCGGTACCAAACTGGGGCAGAAAAGTTTCTTTTATTTTATCTATTTTGTTGTAATCAGGCGCCCACCTGGAGAACAAAGGAAGACAACTCAAGTTTCAAGGGAAAACAATTTCAAAGGAAGACAACTCAAGTTTCAAGGGAAAACAGTTTCGAAGGAAGACAATTCAAGTTTCAAGGGAAAATGGTTCAAGGGGCAAGGGAAAACAGTATCAAGTAACAAGAGAAGACGATTCAAGTTTAGCAATCAGGCGCCCGCTTGGAAAAAAAGGGAATTCTATTCAGAATGCAGTTCATGTCAGCAACAAAAGAAGCTCACGCCAAGAATGCGAGTCAATAGTTCGAGATGACCAACAGAAGTAGTCTCAATTCAAATAAAAAAAATAGAAAACAAGCAAGAAGTGAATCCAAATGTAGAAGCTGAGAAAAAAGGTGGATTGCTCAAGACATGACTGAAGTCACAAGCACGGTGTGTCCGCTTTTGATCTAAAAAGCCTAAGAAGATGAACTAGCACCTACAGCTAGCAAGCATCAAGGTTCAAATCTAAAGTCTGCACGAAAAACCCTTCAAGACTCAAGATCAAGCTTCAGAAGACTTATAGATAGGAACTTTGTAACTCATAGTTGATAGGCTTAGTTAGTCTTTTTCATTTTTTGATTTTGATGTAATCACAAGACTGCAAACCGAAACCTCGACGGAACGACACCTCGACCGGCTCTCCCCATTGGTACACTCCATCACTTCTTCTATTTCTGAACTACACGTGACCCGATTCCTTTATAGCCAGGTATATGTAGGCAGCTTAGATACCAGGGCTCGGTCACATTCTCCTTGCTCTTAGTTTTTTTTGTCTCCTCAAATAAGGGTAGGGTCGAAAATCCCGTCTAGTCGTTCTTTGTATGAAAACACTTCGTATTTTCATTCAAAGAGGGGCAGCTGTAGACATGAGATTTTTGACCCTCCCCAAGATTTTTCATATTTTAGCACATAAATATTTAATTTAGGTCTAATATAGCTATTTCAACTAATTTTGACTTTTTTTTACTTTATTTCATCACAAAAAATAAAAATTACAAAAATATTTCCGTTTATTCTAGCTTATTGATATTTTGTCAAGTTAGTTTTATTTTTACAAAAGATAGAAAAAGAAAAGTTTTTATAAAAAAATAATTTTACTTAGTTTAGGATGATTTTAAGTTGTACATATTTAGTAAATATTGAGTAATATTTGGATTTCTTTAATATGGCTATCTTGACTTTTATTTAATTGTTCCCTATTATTTTAGTTTTGTATTAGATTCATCTTTAGAATAAACACAAAATGAAATGATGAAATAAAAAAAAACAAAAAAAAACTAAGCAGCAAAAGGAAAGGAGGCAAAGAAGAGATTAACGTGAAAAGATAAAAATGCAAAGGAAAATCAAATGAAAAATATAGACCCCACCACCTTATCTCTTCCCAACAAACTCCACATGCACACTCATTCCTCACCTCTTACACACCCATACAATATGAATTCACTAATTCATTTTCTATAACATGGGCCACAAAAATTCTAGAAGGAGGAATTTTTCTCTCTCACCATTCCTAATATACATAACACACACTATAAAGATACAAAAAAAAGGGTGGGGTGCGTGACAGCTAACGGAAAAAAAAAGAAAGAGGGCTGGGAAAATAAAAGGGGCTATGTACCACACCTTTGGGAAAATATTATTTTCTCCAAATTGATAAATACATAAGTTCAGACAGACACTAACACAGCGGGGAACGAGAGAGAGGGCTGGGAAAAGAAAACGGGAAAAAGACTACAACGATAAAGAGATTTGGAACGAAAAAAGAACTGGGGAAAAAGTGGTTGGGAACGGACAGAAAATAGAGAGAGCACGAGAAAGAGGGGAGGAAGATCTTCTTCTTTCCTAACAAAAAGAAACGAAGAAAGCTTCAACTTTCTCTTCTTCCTCATAGAACTCTCAACCAAAAACAACCATGAAAGAACCTTGGATCTAACCATTTTCTTCACCATTTTTACGCAAAAAATTCACCTCAAAACACATTATCAGCTATTGCCAACCTTTTTCCAGCCCCAAAACATCCCAGCTCCATCCTTTTTCTCCATTGAAATCAGCCCCAAAGCTCAGCAAAATCAGCTGTGAAACCCAGCTCAAGACCAGCACCAAACCGTCCTAAAACCACCTAAAACGTTCAATCCGTCGTGGTCGTCGAGGTCACCATTCGAGTGCTCCTGTCGCAGGTTTTGTTCGGGTTCCCGTTGTAGATTTTACTTCGGGGTGTATTCAAAGGCTTATTTTTAATAAAAGTTTCGAAGGAATTTTGGCTACAAAAGGTTCCATTTCTCACTTTTAATTTCATGTTGTTTCAGTATTCTTTTGTGTTTACATGTAAGTGTTGGTTTATTTATTTATGTTGTGGTGTAGCTGGAATTTTTATTTTTGATGTTGAGCATCTAAATGGTGTTAGTCAGATTTTTTGTCGATCGTTGAAATTTCGATTTCGATCGTTGTTGTTATGTGTGAGTGGATGCCTAGAATGGTATTTTTATGGATTGCTTCATTTTTCTTTGAGATTATAAAAGTTTTTTTTTCCTTATCGTCTTAGGATTGACTTATATTTTGTGTTGTTCTCCTTTTTCATTTCATTAGCATATGAACGCAGGAAGCTGTACAGAAAACGTGAATACCTTATATTTTGTGTTGGTTTTCATTATCAACTTGACTGGCAAATACTTTGTTTCCTAACGTAAATAGATTGGTTTGGAATAGTTAGGCTAAATCCAAATGAACACAATGATTTTTCTTTGGTTTGAGCGATTCAGTACTATTGAACTATTGACATGGTTTTAGTACATGAACATCCGTAGTTTGCTTTAGCTGAGTACAACCTTTTAAAATAAATTTAGGCGTGTCATGTTTGTTGAATAAAATTCCACACCCATGGTCCTCATTTAATTTTTTTTTTACTCTTTAGAATCGAGGTGTGTCATTAGCTGAATTTTTCATGGCCCTCGCAAACTTGAAACGCATAGCTGCTTTAGGCGTGTTATTTTAATAATATTACTTTCCTAAACTCGGGTGTGCATTTCATGTGACCCAAATCCAAATCTTAATAACGTTGAATAAAATGTGTTTCGGATTGCGGGTGCATTTCATGTGACGTAGTCCAAAGACATGTTTTAGATGACGTTGAATCTTTCCTAAAATTAATTAAATAAGGCGGTTAAGTTAAAATTGAATCATAGGTTAAACATGTATTAAAATCAAATAAATAGGTCAATAATAACAGTTGAGCGACCGTGCTAGAACCACGGAACTCGGAAATGCCTAACACCTTCTCCCGGGTTAACAGAATTTCTTACCCGGATTTCTATGTTCGCGGACTGTAAAACAGAGTCAATCTTTTTCTCGATTCAGGATTTGAACCGGTGACTTGGGACACCATAAAATTATCCCAAGTTGTGGCTTTGAATTTTAAATAAATGATCCCGTTTCGAATAATGTCATTTTAAGTTGGAAAAAACTCCCTTATACCACCTTCGTGTGTGTAAAAAGGAGGTGCGACAACAAGCAGTAACAGAGAAAAGAGAGAGAATTTTTGGTGGAGTGTGTGTTCTGAATTTAGATTGTTCGTGTCCTTAAAGAAAAGAGGGGATGGGTTTTTATAGCTTTTGAAAACGAGTGAAAGTAAGGTAATAAGTAAAGTCTTAACACAAACATGGAAACAATCACAAGTCAGAATCAATTACCCAAGTGATTCCCCTTTAATTAAGGAATCACTGTCTAACGGGTAGCAATAAGTCTAACTAAGGAAAGAAAATCTATTCTGATTATTGCCATATATAATCGGTAGTAAAAGCATGCAGTGAACAATCGAGTCTAAGTACAAACATATGCTTATTTTGGGAAAGAAATCGGCAGGGTAAAACATCACAGTAAAGAAAAAAGGATCAATTAATTTTAAACAAGCGAGTGAAATTAGGGTTCATAAAAGGAAAGTTTTTGAAATCAGTCACAAGATTAAGATCAATCAAGGAAGAATATGTTTTGCATTTCAGTATATAAACAGAGTGAACTGAAATATTAGTCATGTGAGGCCAAGCACACTGGCAAAAGAAACAACACACAATAGTAGCAGAAATAAGCATAGGATTCGGTAGTGAACAAAGTTAGATAGTCAGGGCTCACACGCATAGTCAAAGTGAAGAAGAAAGTCAAAACAAGTAAATGTCTCACAGTAACGGGTGAGGAAACTTTTTTGAGAAATTAGGGTTTCAGCCATAGTTGAGTGGAAAGATAGAAAAAATCAGATAAGTCACATAAAGAAAAGAGAGTCTGAAACAAGAACTTTTAATCGAGTCAAGTATACATTCAAACAAACAGTTTCAGACCCAAAGACCTAGGGTTTTCAACAATAATTGAGTTTAAAAGATGGTAGAAAAAATAAGTCAAACAAGCACTTAATCAAACAAGTACATATCTAACGAACAACTTCAAAACTCGAATGATACCCAAAAAGGAATTAGGGTTTTCAACATGCTGACCCAGATAGAAGAACAACATGAGCGAAACATAGCAGAATCACAAACAACATTAAAATCGGAGAAGAGATCTTTTGAAAAACTTAAAGGAAAACCTTAACAAAAAGTCGTTTTGAAAGAAAGATTGAAGAATTTTCGAGAAAAACACTTGACATTCACATCATGTACATATCTAAAGTAGATCTGAAAGAAAATTAAAAGGTATTAAAGATTATGGTTTCAAAAACCCCCAGAAGAGGTGAGAAAGGCTTTGAAAGTTATCGATCTAACTAGGAGAGTCAAGGATCTGACTCGAACGGCCATGGCTGGCCGGAGAAAGGTCAGGGATGACCAGATAAAATCCATGAACCGCAGTAGAACAAGGACTGGACCAAATTCCTCCGGGTACTGGCCATGAAACCACATAAACAAACACCCAAGAGTCATAGGAGACCACCACACATCTCCAATGGCCATGGGAGGCCATGGATTAGGCATAGTTTAGGGTGGATTAGGGTGTAGTTTGATGGCGGCGGCTAGGGTTCGTATTAGGTTTCATAGAGCGTTGAGAGAGAAGAGGGATTCAGAGGCGGCGGTAGGTGAGAAATGAAGTAGGGTAAAGGGTCGTTTGGGGTTAAAAGGGAAAGGGCGTATATGAGTCGTTGATAATGATCAACGGCTGGGATTAAAGGGGTTAGGTGGGGAGCCCGGGTAGGGTCATTTAAATGGGTTAGGGGTCGGGTTTAAACGAAATAGGGTCGGGGGAAAATTGGGTCTGATTTGGGGTTCAATTTAGGCTACAATTAAAAATAAAATTGGGCTATCATTTAAATAGTCATTTCCTCCCTTTTAAAATTATAAAAAAATAGTAAATTAATTTTTGCAACCAAATTAAAAGCACCAAAATGGTTTATGATATATAATTGATACTTTAAAAATATAGGACTTGATTTTATGAATATAAATGCAATTAAATCTTAAAAGAGGCTAATATTGTAATTATGCACTTTAGCTTTGAAAAATGCCAAATAAATTTATAAAAATATGCAAAAAAAATTACCTTAGCTATATTTTAGCATAAAGATGAAAATCCAATAGATTATTTACCAAAACTAATAATTTTGGAAATAGTTATTGGGTTTTTGTGGATAAAAAAGGGAAATAAATTGATTTAAAATCCTTTAAAAATTATGGAAAAATAATAAAGCAACTTGAATATGCTTATATATATATATATATATGCCATTTTGAAGTTATTTTGCATATTAAAAATATATGGGAAAATATTAGGTGTCAACAATAGGTGCACGTCACCACACCTATACGCCACACACATGGTATTTGACATAGCAAGCAAGTCGGGGATCCCTAATCCCTCTAGTCAATGTTAGACCAAATATTTACCTCAAGCGAATGGGTAATTCACAACTCAAATACCGTTTTACCTCTCGATTCCACCACCAATCCACTCCTATATAGCCATAATGAACTTAATAGCATTAATAAACGCTAAAGAAACTAATTCCAATGTATAATTATAGATTTCCCAACATTTTCCCCAAAAAGTCAAAAAACCAACCCCGGGCCCGCTTGATCAAAACTTAAAATTCGGACCAAAACACGATTACTCTTTCACCCCCGAGCCCGGATACATAATTGGTTTTGGAATTCGACCTCAATTTGAGATCTTATGACGACCCGACCCGTCGTTTCATGTGTTACTACTCTGTTTCTCCCATTTTATTCTTCTTCATGTTTCGTTATTAGTATGTGGTGTGTTAGAGTTGATTTGGATTGGTTTTGATAAGAAATGAGATACTTAGTCTCTTTAAGGAAGGCTTAAGTCGGAAAAGTCAACCGGACGTTGACTTATGAGTTAGAAGGCTCGGATGTGATTTTCGGTGATTCGGTTAGCTTCGGGAAGTGAATTGAGACTTAGAAGTGTGATCGGAATTGATTTTGGAGGTACGATGTAGAATTAGACTTGAATTGGCGAAGTTAGTATTTTGGCGAATTCCGGTTTATGGGTGAGATTTTGATCCGAGGGTCGGAATGGAATTAAGAGAGTTGTTGTAGCTTCGTTGGGTGATTTTGGATATGTGTGCAAATTTTCAGGTCATTCGGACATCGTTTGGTCGGATTTTTGATCGAATGTGTGTTTCGGAAGTTTTTAAAGAACTTAGGCTTGAATCTGATGAGAATTGATGATTTTAGTGTTGGTTGATGTGTTGTGATGATTGGAACAAGTTTGGGTAATATTTTAAGACATGTTGGTGCTTTTGGGTTGAGGTCCCGGGGGCCTCGGGGTGAGTTCGGGTGGTTAAACGGAGAGTTCTTGAAGTTTGTTGCAGGTTCATAATGTTGGTATCAGGTATTTTCGCTTCTGAGGAAATGGGCCGTAGAAGAGGTTCCGCAGAAGCGAGTTATAGGTCGCAAAAGTGATTCCGCAGAAGCAGAATGAGGTTCACATCAGCGGGTCCGCAGGAGCGGACGGTTAACCGCAGAAGCGGTTTGGGTCTTAAGAAGGAGTTCTGCAGAAGCAGAATTTGAGCCGCAAAAGCGAAACTGGAATTTTAAATGAAAATCCGCAAAAGCGGGAAATTGGCCGCAGAAGCGGTCCCGCCTAAGCGGAAGGGGGATCGCAGAAGCGAAAGTCGACTGGTGGCAGAAGGGTTTTTATTGGGTATTTCATCCGCGAGTTCAACCATTTTTCATCCATTATTGAGCGACCTTGAGAGCATTGGCGAGGATTTTGAGAGTCTTGACTGGGAATCGATTGGAGGTAAGTCCCTTGGCCTAATTATTCAAGTTTATGGTAGAAATAACATGTAAATTGGTGGAAATTCATCAAAAATGGGGTAAGTTAGGGCTTGAGAAATTGTGACGACCCAAAAGGTCATCACCGTATTTCTCCCTTTTTCCGTGCTTCCGAGGCCTTGAAAACCTCATTTTTAGTTGTCTCGATTTTGCGTGCGCAGTCCGGGCGCGAAGCCGTAAAGTTTTTATGTTAAAATATGTGAATTCTGTAAAAAATTTGAAGAATTATGATATTAATATTGATATGGTTGACTTTGGTCAACACTTGGGTAAACGGATCCGGACCCGTGATTTGATGGTCCCGGAAGGTCCGTAGAAAAATATGGGACTCGGGCATGTGCCGGGAGTCGAAATTCGAGGTCCCGAACCCCGGTAAAAGAATTTTTCTGTTAAATTGTTTTCTGAAATTATTAAGGAAAAATGAAGATGAAAATGAGCTAGAAAATATAAGTATCAGGCTCGTATTTTGGTTCCGATGCCCGGTACAGGTCTTAAATATTGGTTAAGTGCTTCATGTAAAGTTTGGTTGAAATCGGATGTCGTTTGACGTGTTTCGGCCTTTAATTGGGAAATTTGGAAGTTATGAACTTTGAAATGGAATTATGAGTTTTGGGGTTTGATTCGTTGAATTTGATGTTATTTTAGCGATTTGATCGCTCGAGCAAGTTCGTAGGATGTTATTGAGTTAATGTGTGTGTTTAGTTGGGAGCCGCGAGGGCTCGGGAGTGATTTCGGGGGTGGTTCGGGATGTTTTTGCACATAGAAACATAGCAGATTTTCTGCAACTGTTGCCCAACGATTTTGTTCTACGCGATCGCGGCCTCAGCCACGCGATCGCACTGCTTTGGCATACCGTATCACGCGATCGTATAGGCCAAAGTTTGACCCCCGGTAACTTTCTTCTACGCGAACGCAGCATCCCTCACGCGTTCGCGTAGCTCCAAGATTTCCTTCACCGCGATGGCATCCCCATTCCCGCGATAGCGAAGGGCATTTTTGCCCAGCGAATTTTTTTTAGTTAAAATCAGAACAGTGCACAGGAATTTTCACCACTTTTCACACGAACCTCTCTCTCAAACCCT
>MU745645.1:0-11780 GCA_026770625.1 Nicotiana glauca
CCTATTTATAAGAGGGGTATCCATAGAAAATCCTAGCAAAAGGTACAATTTAGAGAGAATATTCGGTAGAATATTTTTTTTGAGTATTCCAAAGCAAACTAGCAGTTTCATGACTGTCCGTCCTCGGCCTATCTGACCACGACCTTATTGATGACGGTCCGACCTTGCCTTTATTGATGACGGTTCGACCTTGGCCTGTCCGACCTTGGCTTTTGTCTTCGCGTGCCGAATTTCTCTTGTCTAATTTTGAACCATACAGTTAGTCCCTCCGCTTATCGAGGTTGTCTCTTGGTCGAGCTCGGTGAGCGGACTTCATTAATCGTAGTTCGAGACATTCGGATGGGGAGGTCGACTAGTATAGGTTGCAGCTGAAGATGCCGATACCGATGCCGAGGGAGAATATCTTGGAGATTGTGGTGAAGAGAGTGGCGATGGCGGCGCCGAGTGAAAAAATAGCTATCTTTTTTTACCATTGATCTAGGTCGTATGTAATTTGCGACTATTTGCGCAGTGACTTTGTATAAAGAACTTTTCGTTGTTATTCACCTTGTACTTTTCCATGTTTTCACTTTTCGCGACTTTGGTGCGAGGTAGATTCCCGCATGGTGAGTCCCGGTCTTTCTTTCCCTTTATATTTTCTGACGGCACTTGGCCTTAGGGACATTTCGAATTCTCTTCGGCGAAGGCCCATGGCCTTAGAGGGTATTATTTTGATTTTGTCGGAATATTGACTCGTCTTTGTTCGATCGAGGTCGAACCCTTCTTTGGCGAAGGCCCTTGGCCGTAAAGTCGATTCGGGCGAGGCTGAAGGTTGATTCGGATGAGGCCGAATATTGTTTCCGAATGTTGATTCGGACGAGGCCGAAGGTTGATTCAGACAAGGACGAATGTTGATTCGGACGAGGCCGAAGGTTGATTCGGACGAGGCCGAATGTTGTTTCGGATGAGGCCAAAGGCTATTTTGGACAAGGTCAAAGGCAGATTCGGACGAGGCCGAAAGTTGATTCGGACGAGGCCGAAGGATGTTTCAAATGAGGCCGAAGGCTAATTCGGACGAGGCCGAATTCTCTTATATAGCGAAGGCACTTAGCCTTAATCCCAGTTCGAGCGAGGTCGAATTGTCAAACTTTGATGGCGAATGCACATAGCCTTAATCCCAGTTCTAACGAGGTCAAACTGTCAAACTTTGATGGCGAAGGCACTTAGCCTTAATCCCAGTTCGAGCGAGGTCGAACTGTTAAACTTTGATGGCGAAGGCGCTTAGCCTTAATCCTAGGTCGAGCGAGGTCGAACTGTTAAACTTTGATGGCGAAGGCGCTTAGCCTTAATCCTAGGTCGAGCGAGGTCGAACTGTTAAACTTTGATGGCGAAGGCGCTTAGCCTTAATCCTAGGTCGAGCGAGGTCGAACTGTTAAACTTTGATGGCGAAGGCGCTTAGCCTTAATCCTAGGTCGAGCGAGGTCGAACTGTTAAACTTTGATGGCGAAGGCGCTTAGCCTTAATCCTAGGTCGAGCGAGGTCGAACTGTTAAACTTTGATGGCGAAGGCGCTTAGCCTTAATCCTAGGTCGAGCGAGGTCGAACTGTTAAACTTTGATGGCGAAGGCGCTTAGCCTTAATCCTAGGTCGAGCGAGGTCGAACTGTTAAACTTTGATGGCGAAGGCGCTTAGCCTTAATCCTAGGTCGAGCGAGGTCGAACTGTTAAACTTTGATGGCGAAGGCGCTTAGCCTTAATCCTAGGTCGAGCGAGGTCGAACTGTTAAACTTTGATGGCGAAGGCGCTTAGCCTTAATCCTAGGTCGAGCGAGGTCGAACTGTTAAACTTTGATGGCGAAGGCGCTTAGCCTTAATCCTAGGTCGAGCGAGGTCGAACTGTTAAACTTTGATGGCGAAGGCGCTTAGCCTTAATCCTAGGTCGAGCGAGGTCGAACTGTTAAACTTTGATGGCGAAGACACTTAGCCTTAATCCCAGTTCGAGCGAGGTCG
The DNA here is from genome assembly GCA_026770625.1 of Nicotiana glauca. Taxonomy (NCBI): domain Eukaryota; kingdom Viridiplantae; phylum Streptophyta; class Magnoliopsida; order Solanales; family Solanaceae; genus Nicotiana; species Nicotiana glauca. The sequence goes on from MU745645.1 coordinate 1,987, forward strand.
AACTGTCAAACTTTGATGGCGAAGGCACTTAGCCTTAATCCCAGTTCGAGCGAGGTCGAACTGTTAAACTTTGATGGCGAAGGCACATAGCCTGAGTCCCAATTCGAGCGAGGTCGAACTGTTAAACTTTGATGGCGAAGGCGCTTAGCCTTAATCCTAGTTCGAGCGAGGTCGAACTGTTAAACTTTGATGGCGAAGACACTTAGCCTTAATCCCAGTTCGAGCGAGGTCGAACTGTTAAACTTTGATGGCGAAGGCACTTAGCCTTAATCCCAGTTTGAGCGAGGTAGAACTGTTAAACTTTGATGGCGATGGCACTTAGCCTTAATCCCAGTTCGAGCGAGGTCGAACTGTTAAACTTTAATGGCGAAGGCACTTAGCCTGAGTCCTAATTCGAACGAGGTCGAACTGTCAAACTTTGATGGCAAAGGCACTTAGCCTTAATCCCAGTTCGAGCGAGGTCGAACTGTTAAAATTTGATGGCGAAGGCACTTAGCCTTAATCCCAGTTCGAGTGAGGTTGAACTTTTAAACTTTGATGGCGAAGGCACATAGCCTGAGTCCCAGTTCGAGCGAGGTCGAACTACTAAACTTTGATGGCAAAGGCACAGAGTTTGAGTCCCAGTTCGAGCGAGGTCAAACTGTTAAACTTTGATGGCGAAGGCACTTAGCCTTAATCCCAATTCGAGCGAGGTCGAACTGTTAAACTTTGATGGCGAAGGCACTTAGCCTGAGTCCCAGTTCGAACGAGGTCGAACAGTCGAACTTTGATGGCGAAGGAACTTAGCCTGAGTCCCAGTTCGAGCGAGGTCGAACTGTTAAACTTTGATGGCGAAGGAACTTAGTCTGAGTCCCAGTTCGAGCGAGGTCGAACTGTTAAACTTTGATGGGGAAGGCACTTAGCCTGAGTCCCAGTTCGAACGAGGTCGAACTGTCAAACTTTGATGGCGAAGGAACTTAGCCTGAGTCCTATTTCGAACGAGGTCGAACTGCTAAACTTTGATGGTGAAGGAACTTAGCCCGAGTCCCAATTCGAATGAGGTCGAACTATCAAACTTTGATGGCGAAGGCACTTAGCCTTAATCCCAGTTCGAGCGAAGTCGAAATGTTAAACTTTGATAGCGAAGGCACATAGCCTTAATCCAGTTCGAACGAGGTCGAATTGTCAAACTTTGATGCCGAAGGCACATAGCCTGAGTCCCAGTTCGAGCGAGGTCGAACTGTTAAACTTTGATGGTGAAGGCACATAACCTGAGTCCCAGTTCGAGCGAGGCCGAACTGTTAAACTTTGATGGTGAAGGCACTTAGCCTTAATCCTAGTTCGAGCGAGGCCGAACTGTTAAACTTTGATGGCGAAGGCACATAGCGTTAATCCCAGTTCGAACGAGGTCGAACTGTTAAACTTTGATGGCTGGCGAAGGACCATATCCTGAGTCCCAGCTCGAACGAGGTCGAACTGTTAAACTTTCATGGCGAAGGCACATATTCTGAGTCCCAGTTCGAGCAAGGTCGAACTGTTAAACTTTGATGGCGAAGGCATTTAGCCTGAGTCCCAGTTCGAATGAGGTTACTTAGCCTGATTCGAAGTTCGAACGAGGTCGAACTGTCAAACTTTGATGGCGAAGGCACTTAGCCTTAATCCTAGTTCGAGCGAGGTCGAACTGTTAAACTTTGATGGCGAAGGAACATAGTATTAATCCCAGTTCGAACGAGGTCGAACTGTCAAACCTTAACGGCGAAGGCACATAGCCTGAGTCCCAATTCGAGCGAGGTCGAACTGTTAAACTTTGATGGCGAAGGCACATTGCCTGAGTCCCAGTTCGAATAAGGTCGAACTGTCAAACTTTAATGGCGAAGGCACTTAGCCTTAATCCCAATTCGAGCAAGGTCAAACCGTTAAACTTTGATGGCAAAGACACATAACCTTAATCCCAGTTCGAACGAGGTCGAACTGTTAAACTTTGATGGCGAAGGCACATAGCCTGATTCCCAGTTCGAACGAGGTCGAACTGTCAAACTTTGATAGCGAAGGCACTTAGCCTTAATCCCAGTTCGAACGAGGTCGAACTGTCAAGCTTTGATGGCAAAGGAAATTAGCCTTAATCCTAGTTCGAGCAAGGTCGAACTGTTAAACTTTGATGGCGAAGGCACGTAGCCTGATTCCCAGTTCGAGCAAGGTCAAACTGTCAAACTTTGATGGTGAAGGCATTTAGCCTTAATCCCTGTTCGAGCGAGGTCGAACTGTTAAACTTTGATGGCGAAGGCACATAGCCTGAGTCCCAGTTTGCTTAATTTTTCTTGCATTGGGGAATATGTCGTATTTCCTGTGGGAGTCCCACTTTGCTTAATTTTGCTTGCATTGGAGAGTATAAGGCGTTTCTTGTTTGCGCGTCTGGGAGAATGCTCCTGCTTCTATTCCTCTTAGAAAAATAGCTAGTTAGATCAAATAAAATCATTCATTACCTCGATTTGATCTATTGTAAAGAAATGCTATGAGGGCAAGCGCAATTAGCAGGAAGCGGTGACGCTGGAGTAGAGTCGAACAACTCCCAATTTCATCACCTCATGAATGTTGTCTTTTTAATGATGATGAAGTTGAAAATACAGTCCAATCTCATACACCTGGACTTGAGTTGTGTCCAAAGTACTGAATAACTTTGAGCTAATGTGGTTCCTTATGCGACTGGCACAGAGAACTACACAATCCAGCTAAGCACGGTCTACTTCTGCTTGCTACCCATACCGATCTTTGAAATGGGTGGATTCTTCCCTGTTAGAACATAAAAACCCGACTCCAGAAGGACTCAAACTTGAGATCCTAATTGTAGCAAGCATTAAGAAACTACTACGTAATTCAAGTTTTCATATCAGGATAGATTTCACATATGGATATCTTCCTGCGGGTGTTTCAATAACTAGATGAAATTTTGCTTCAATTTAATATTAAACGTGCAGTTGTATACCCATGAATCCTGCGGTTGAACCAAAGAGCATAAACTATTCCCTAGTCATGTCATTCTTTTGCAGATATTTTCTTGCCTAGGGGATTAATAAGTAACATTTACATGTAAATATTCTTTCAGAAAGTTGTGACATGTGATACATGAAGATTTTATGGGTCTTTATCAAGCAAAAGCTGTGGTAAATGTATGTGCTGTAGAAGCTACACAAGAACTTGCTATAATCGAATTTGAGATCTAGAGGAAACTAAAATTTTAACTAGAAAATCCCCACAGATGACGCCAAATTGTTTGACTTAAAATTTATTTAACACTTTTTAAGAAAATCAATCAATAAAGAAGAAGGGGTAAATCCTAGTTAAAGATAATTAACTCTTGATCCGAGATGAGTAGGAGAAGTAGAAAAACATAGTAAAATAAAAATGTTGACAGCGATTATGATCGGATTTAATGGCATAAGTAAAGATGCAGTAAGTAATAAAAATATGAATAAAGGAAAAGATTCACCCGATCTTCAGTGAAACGGATCTTCTTTCATTTAATAAAGATCAATGATAGACAAATACATGAACTTTATGACCCTTTTTTGGATCCGATGAAGATATGAGATCACCGATCCTCTCAATTCTTTGGAGTAGAAAATCCTAGTAAAAGGTACAATTTAGAGAGAATATTCAGTAGAATATTCTTTTTGAGTATTCCAAAGCAAACTAGCAGTTTTATGACTGTCCGTCATCGGCCTATCTGACCACGACCTTATTGATGATGGTCCGACCTTAGCTTTATTGATGACGGTTCGACCTTGACCTGTCCGACCTTGGCTTTATGTCTTCGCGGACCGAATTTCTCTGGTCTAATTTTGACCCATACAAAAGGCAAGAAGGCTAGCTAGCTATATGGTGCCTAAGAATATATATGATGTTATGAGAATTAGTCCTTTTCCCTTAGATCATTGCAAAGAAAATTTAGCTACGATTCTGAATTGAAATTATCTGAGAATACTAGTTGAAATGTGTTCAAGTGGAAGAATCCACTGTAACGCGCAAAGTGCTCCATCAAGTCCAAAACAAAATGGCTTATATTACCCTCATTTCGTTTAATATCTAGTTTGTTTGACTCAAAAGTTGTTGAACACTTTTTAAGCAAATCAATCAATAAAGATGAAGGGGTAAATCGTAATCGAAAATAATAAACCCTAAGATGATCTTTGATAATAGATTCTTGCAACAATTGTGTATATGAGAGAAAGGGAGACGGTAATAATCTTAGAGAGATGAAAGAGAGAGATAAGAGAGCAAGAGAGCTTATATTTCCAATTATGAATGAATCCCCCTTTTTACAAAGCTCTGATCCCCTTTATATAGTAGGGGATCCTTCTGTAAATATTAAAAGGCAGAAATAAAATACATGCTATAAAGGGGCCGACGTGATTATGGAGTCGTCCCTCCTATAACCCCTAAGTCGTCCTTCTGTCGAGACCCACATATGTTCAGCGATCGGTCGTGCTGGCTTAGGGACGTGATCGATCAAATTTGACTCCATACACAATTATCAATTAAACTTTTAGGATGTTAGGCAACATGTCCTCTCTTTTATGTATTTATTTTTTTGGAAATTAATATACGAAGTAGGAATGTCAATTCCCTGCCACCACACGGCGGCTTTAATTAAAAAAAAAAAAAAAAAAAGAACACTCATAACTTAAACACTTTCTGAAATCCCTTGGAAAAAAAAAAAGAACACTCATAAAAAAAGAAAATTCTTATTGAAAATACTACAAATTTAGTTATACATTGTTTTAAAACTCATTCATGAGCTTGAGATTGGAAAGGCTTATATGTCTTGAGATCTTGAGAAAGACCCTGTATGGATCCAGCTGCTGCAACAAGTGACACAATTAAGCAACCCCAGCTTAGTATTTGTAGCCATATCCAAGTGAAAGAATACTTTGGAATTTTCCTCTGAGCAATGTGCATTTCTATAGGTAAGTAGACAGTTAATGGATAAAAAGAAGCTGCCCCAATTAAACCCAAAAAGTGATTGAAGAATGGAAATATCATGGCAATTACTGCTGTTACTATAACATATGCTGTCCTCCACAACAACCTGAAAAAGTTTACATAGTAAACATGACCACAACATGGAATGTTTATCGCATGTTGTGAGGTGATGAATTTGTTGTCTGGCCATCGTTCACTACAACGACCCTCCACAAACCCATATATTGGTTGGCAGAAAACCTGAGACAAGGACAATATATATTTGAGCGATGAGTTTAACTTTCATATACTATGTAAACAAAAATTTATAATCATAAGTAACCGCTCATAATAAGTGAAGTTGTATAATGATAATGTACTACAGGTTTTTACGCCATCATGTCAAATTACAATACCATGTAACTCTCAATATCAAATTTAATACGGCAAGAAAATAGTGAAAGAAATTGCACTAACTAATTAACTTGCATAATGTATATAATTTGAATTCTAAACGGGTTTTGTTTCTTAAAAAATAAGACAGACAACCTGCTAAAACAACTTAAGTTACATATATAGAGAGTGTTAAATTAATTCTTTACACTTAAGGTATGTATGTAGTTAAATCGTTAATCCGGTCATATCATTATAGTGGACAATGTACTACATCAGTAAGTGTTTGAAATTGTGTTATAGATGACATATTATACATGTCGCAATAGACAAATTATATGAGTTTAAATAGAATGGAACGAATATATATAATTCATATAGTTGACTCTAACTTTACCTGGTAAGCTCCAACCAGGTGGATGGCGATGCAAATGTTAGCAAAATCAATTAGCCAAAAGGGTTCGTAGAAACCAAATCCAGTGAGGAAATTTCCAGGAGCATCATTTCCAAAGGCTGCATAACCAATGGTACCACATAGTACATAGAATAAGGTTGTGGTAAAAACTCCAACAAGTGATGCTCTTTTCATAACCTTGTTCTCTGCAGGTGCCGATCTCAATGTATCCTGCAAATTGCCAAGTTGATAATTAAAGCCATTATTTCTCAGTTATATTGCACAATTATGTCCCATAAAGGACCCCGATTTCGTAAAATCTCTGTGACAATTTAAATTTTTTAACCATAGTCCCCCCCTCAAAGTTCAATACAATTGTGATGCATAAATATTACAGCGAAATATAAAATGGGGAAGGACATACAAAATATGTTTTGGTGCACAAAGTATTTTGTGTTCAGCCGTTGATCACATAGGATACGTAGAAGGGCCATATACAAAAGAGTGTGATATAGACAACATATCCTAATAGAAGTATTAGTGGTTGCTTTCAGGATTCGAACAAATGACTTATAAATTACAGACATTAATTTTACAATTGCTTCAAAGCTCTCCCTTCCAATTCATTATACAGTATATAAAATCAATTAAATAAGTTTGAATGCCAAAATAGATTTGTGTTCGGTTAAATATATTTTTTTTTAGTTGTTGAAACTTCATTATCATTAATACTGTTCTTACACTACTTGTATGTGTACAGAGTCGAAGTGGCGTTTAGTCATCTATCAAATTGCCAAAAGATTTGGTTTTACGAAATAACGCCAAACGAGTACTCATGAAGTAGGCAGACTGCGATTGCTGAAACCAATTTGACCTGTTGAATTTACATCCTATCATTTTAAAGACGTGGGCCATGGAGTAATTAAAATATGACACCTGGTGATATATTCACAACACATGAAATGATATTTTGGTTGTTAAGAAGAAGAGTGAGACTTGGCTTTTACTTCTTTCCCAAAAGTTCTCAACTTTCTGTGATTCAAAAATCGTGGTCCTAAAGAATAGAGGTCGGAGCTCCAATATCAGTTACGTGTTCACACGAATTTTGTAATTTTTGTTTAAATTCTATCATTATATTTTAAAGTTATTAAATATGTATAGATATTTAACTGCTAAAACAGTAACTAAGTGAGCTATAAATTTAATGACTAGTTCAGAAAGTGCCGAAGTAAGTACAAATTCCTACTATTAGTTTTTAGAACTCAAAAACTTAAAAGAATTAAAATTTCAAACTCATAAACTTTAAATTCGAGCTGAGATTTCAAAATTAGGCATGATAACGAGAAAACTATGGGGGGAAAAGAAAAGAACAAAAGCGGTCTATATCTGGAGACGGACAAAAAGCATAGATATTCTTTGGTTCTTATCAACTTATGGATCTACCCACCTAACAAAACAAACTTAATCAACTTGAGTTCTTCAGATTATCGACTATTTTTAACGAAGTTATATACATAGATAATATGAAAATTCTTTATATAATTACTAGTATCATTTAACGTGCGGTATATTATCATTTTTATCAAGTTATAACTTAATTCTTATCAAATATATCATAAAGTTACTTATAATTATTTTACAAATGACCGTAAATATATTCTTTAAAACCTAGTGCATATATAACCTAATTAATTAAACTCTTTCCTCAACATATACTCGTGTGATAAAATTGGCCGACATGTGGCTGAACATAGTCTGAAAGCTACATTATATACAGATATACCACAGGCTAGAATTCATTATATAGACAAATACCATACCACATGCCAACCTTCGTTATAAATCTAATAATTGCACCTAACATTTCTCTGAGTTGCATGCAGGTTTTACTGTTTTCAACTGAATCAATTGCTTTTTCTTTCGATTATAAGTATATATACCAAAAAAATTAGAGTATGTTTATATATACATACACATAGAATCATGTATAGAAAGAATCCAAAAGGGAATTAGTTGTTGCCTGTATTTCAATGAGAATGGTGGCAAAAGCATAAGCAAAAGCAATATCTCCAATAGATTGGAAGCTTCTCCAAAGTTTCTCTGAACCTGACACGTCCACCCCTACTTGTACCCCTGTTAGGCTTGTCTTTACATGGTGCCCTGCACCTACAAAGTTTTTTAAAAATAAATTACTACTGTCTTCACGGACAACAATAATACAAACTTAATCACTGACAAAAATAATACTTTTGTATATTAGTGAAAATAAAAATGACCTAGTCTTGTAGATGTGAGAGTTGTACGTACCTGCAACTTTGGCAATGGAAAGTCCAAGACCAATAAGAGAGTAAGCAAAAGACATAACTGCAGCAAGAATGGATAGCCATGAAAGCTTATGGAAGTTTGGTATTTGGCTAAGAACTATTTGTATAACTGCAAATATAATCATATATGGGTAATTTGATACTGAGCAGCTGGCTTCGTGCCCCTTTTTGTGGAAACAATTTGACCTTACTACTGCCCTGAATCACCCAAATATTCAAAACATCAACAACGAATTAATTTGTATTATAGTAGTAATTATTGCCATAAATCTTTAATATGCTACTATAGTCATTATAACAAAAAGATTTGAAATATTTTCTTTAAAAAAAAAAAAGACTTAATTTAACTTACACCATACTGATAGATGCAGTAATTGTGTATCCAATGGTAATTCCTACTAGGTTACCATACTGGGCTATTCCACATAGTTGCACCTTAATACCTCCTGTTTAAAACACCGAGAGAAACAAAATTCCCATTAGTACTTCAAGTTTTTGCATAAATAATGCTGTTCATATTTCAATATATTATACTTTAGTTAAAAATGAAATTAAAAACTCTTTTCAATGAAAACGATTTGGGGTGTTTCTAAAAAAAAAATTGACAAGAAAACTATTACTCCGTCTATTTAAAAAGGATTGACATTATTTACTTATTAGTTCGTTAAAAAAGATTGATACATTTTAATATTTTTTTAATAAAAAGTATTTATAACCACAAAAATATTATAACTTATTTAAGATCACGATTCTCAAAAGATTTTCTTCTTTATTGAAGTTTGTACCAAGAGTAGCTACGGTTTACCAAGTACATTAGATAGCCATAGTACTCGGTTATTTAATATTAAACATATTTTTTTTTAATTCATTGCAAAAAAAAAAAAAATAATCGCTTTCTAAATTTGAAAACAATTTAACTTAAATATACAATTTTACTTTTAACGAGAAACTTTTATTACCACACGAATATTCTGGATCCTTTTTAACTTGTCTAGGAACACACGTTCTAAAAGTTTTTATTTTTCTTATGCTCCATGCCGCGTAAAACATGTTCAGATTGAAACGGAGTGAGTAGTACGTATAGTGCAAAATAAATACAGATAGAGTTTAGATATACAACTTTTGAAATGACATTCAAGTCAGAAGCCCAACAAATCATAGATTCTGGCTATAGTATATACACTGTCTGACTTAAATTAAATAGTTTATTACCTAAGTGAGAGCGCACAACTTCCATGTAACTGTAGTTTCTGTAGCCGGAGATAGGGCCAGGAGAGCGATAACAATCGGCGAGAAGTGTTGAAGTGAAGTAAGTGATGAAAGAGAAGATAAAGAGAATAACAGGACCAGCCACCCACCCTAACTGAGCCATTGCCCATGCTAGAGATAGCACCCCTGACCCTATCACAGCAGTTATTATATGTGCACTTGCTGTTAGCACCGTACCTTCAAACGATACAGAGAAGATTAGTATGATGACAATTCGCTCAAGAATGACAAGCAGAAATCGAGAATACCAGTTCTTTTCTCTCGCCCATCATCGTCAATGTTTTTATGAACTTCTCCACTTTCTAGTACTCCTCCTTGTGCTGAATGTTCTACGTACATATTGCTCTTCTTCTGAAATTCCGCCATATATGCAGTTTTGTAAGAGTGTAATACTTTGAGCTATTTGGATTTGGTTAATAGAGAATGGTTAAGCAGTAAGGAAGATGGAAGTATAAATAAAGGAAGGGAATTGGGGG
>MU745646.1:4538-44480 GCA_026770625.1 Nicotiana glauca
AAATAGTGAAGTATTTAATTCTTCAAACCAAGACAACACAGTGAAGAGATTATTCTTCAAACTGATTTTATCACAGTGAAGAGATTATTCTTCAAACTGATTTTAACACAATGAAGAGATTATTCTTCAAAACTGTTCAGAAAACCACGAAGGTTTCAGACACTTCAAAAATCAAAATAACAATGATATATGTAAATAAAATTCTTTAAGCTTGTTATTAAAACTTATAAGTGACGAAATTAGAAAAAAAAATAAACAGAAATTGGCAGAATTATGTTCCGAGCCCACAAGTTTCTTGTGTGTCCTTAAAGAATCTTATCCCCTCACTGTTACCCAAGGTTGACGAATAAATTCTTCCCAGGATAGAACGGAACTTCCAACTTAGCGGTAGCGGCACTTCAAACTACTAAGTTATAGGTGAACTCAAAAGTTATGGAGCAAATCACACGAGGAACGTACTTTGATTTAAAGTAATGATGCAGAAAGAAGAAGGAGATGAAGCAGAAAATTTCAGAGTGAAAAATTCTGAAGGAATGGTTGGTTATTTATAGCCAACGAATTCTGGATTGAAAGGGTGCGAAAGTGGCTTTTCACACTGCAGGTGGCTATTCTTGAAATACAGCTTTTCTGATGGTTGTTTAATTAACGCGGGAATATTTGAATAAATTAAAGACGAAAAATTAATTAATTTTATCTCGTTACAGATAACGGTCATAAAAATATTAATATTTAATTAATTAATTTTATTTTATTGGTTTAAAAAATTATCAATCAATCATATCAATTGATCGAATCCGAATCCGAATCCGAATGCCGATGCCGAAGCCGAATCGAGCGAGCGACGACGACAACGGCGCGAGGCCTCTTCCTCTTATCTCCTTTTAAGAGCTTAAGGAAGTGCTTCTATATTTAAACCCAACAAAATGCTTGTCTTTAACCAATGAGGGACAAAGTGTAAAAGCTAAAGTTGCCTTTTCACTTTCTTCCCTCATTTCCCATTCACACCACCACTTTAACCCAACAGTAACTACTTACAATATTTGCCTATGATTAGAAATTCAAAATCTGAAAATAAAATTGCCTATGATAAGAATTGTCTTATCTAGGGGGTGTTGATGAAAACTTAAAAAAAACTGAACCAAATCGAAAATCGGACCAAATCGACTAAAAAATACATTATAGGTTTGGTTTGATTTTGGTTTTGAATTTTAAAAACCGATAAAATTTGATTTGGTATTGATGTTAATAAAAAAAATAAAAAACAAAATCGACTATAGAAGTAGCTATTTAAATTTATTATTATACCTATATATATGTATATTTTATATAAAGTTTCTAAAAAATTTTAGTACATGTTACTCGTTTGTTTTTTTAATTTAGTCATTTGCTATTATAATAATCTAATTATTTGCTTTTACATTCTAGTTTGATTGGTAGTTTTCTTTTGCTATGTAAAAGAATTTATTTCATGTTAAAAGTAATCGATTTTTAATTGAGTACTTCAATTCTTTGCCTTTACATTTGAGTTTGGTTGGTAGTTTTCTTTTGCTATGTAAAAGAATTTATTTCATGTTAAAAGTAATCGATTTTCAATTGAGTACTTAAATTATTCATCACTACTTGATTCTATTATCATCAATATATCTTGGTAAATGATATATTTTCTAAAGAGTAATTAATTTGATAGTGTTACGTTAAAAATATAGTTGCCGAAATATGTGTTTTTATTGTATCCCATATTTAAGAATAACCCAATAAATCACCGAAAAAAACGATAAAACCCGACAAAAAATGAATCAATAAAAAAACTGACTTAACTGGTTTGATTTGGTTCCAATATTCTAAAAATCGACTTGCTTGGTTTAATTTCCTTTTATGGAAAAATAGATCCAAACCGAACCACGGACATCCTAAGTCTCTTAGGCCTCATTTGTTTGCACTTAATGGAGATTTGAATCTTAATTACTCAGATCTCATACATTAAGTGCGTTTGTTTTTAAAAGTTTGAATCTTATTCCTTCATATCGTAATGATTAAGTTTTTTTTTTCCACAATTATTTAATGGGTCTTAATAGGTCTGTATGATCAAGATCTATAACAAAGACTTAATTTCATTAAGATGTTATCATCCACATTTATTATTAACTGTCATCATCGCTTACCATTATCAACTATTACTATGCCACTCACCACCACCATAATCAACCACCACTACTACCACCATCACCTCCTCATCCTCCGCCCTCTCAATCATAGACGCCACCATTGTCGACAACCACCACCAAGAATCTCCACTACCCCCCTCCCCGCACCATCATTCTCAACCACAACCACAAATTCATCCACCTCAACTACCACAACTAAACAACCAATCGCAATAAACAATCATATATAGCCAGCACTGCCCGCCATTATAAACTACCACCACCACCCACCATTATTAATTATTACCACCTACCACCACCATTCTCAACCATAATAGCTTTCACTACCAATTATCACTAGCTACTACTCATAACCACCATCACCAACCATCGCCTCTAGTCGGCATTCACAAGTACCACCGTTTATTACCATCACCACCACTAAGTATCATACTTTTAAAAATATATATTTTATTGAAATATTAGATCAATTAGTAATTTATTTTGATTTATGTTTATTAATTTTCAAATAACGATTTATTCATATCTTAATACACATTTTCATATTCAGATGTGAATTCAGATTCAAATATCTTAATCTTAATGTATATCTTGATATCCAGATGTTTATTCAGATTCATATGTCTTAATCTTTAAAAAAAACAAATGAGGCCTTATCCCACGAAGTGAAATGTTTTGGCGGGAATTCTAATTATCGGGCCCAAAACTGGCAATACACACAGAACAAGTAACCAAAAACAAAAAAAAAAGGAAGAAGAGCCGGCCATTGTATTAAACTATTAATCGATTTTCCAACTGCAATCGGCCCCTAAGCATAAAAATATAGAAGGGTATAACTCTTTCCTTCTCGTTGTAAATGATAAAATTAACTGTACAAACGAAACCTTTTGTCCAAAGGCAGATTTCCTTGTGGTTTTTGTAACATTTCAAACCTCAAAATTCGGCCATAATACCTACCTATATTTAATATTTCTGTTCCTTGGAAATCAACTTAACATTTATTGGGTTATATCAGTCAGCACTAACAAAGAAAAGAAGAAAAAAGGAAAACCCGCATTCGTAGGATAACTGTAGCTTTTAAAATATTTCAACATCCAAAATTTACATTAAATTGTTTTCGGTAGGTGTTAAACTCGTTGCACAAAAGCTGAAAGTATTAAATTAATAAAACTAGTATTTTCTCTTTGAATAAGCTAAGCTTCAATTTTTTAGATGGAGAGATTCACATTATGCAATAAAATAAAAACTGTGTATATCTCGCTACCATCTATTTGCAAAATTTTCCATGTCTTGACCCAGGAAAAAGTGTATCTGAAAATATATTTTTTTAGACAAAGTGGTTTACATAATTCAACCAGAAAAAAGTAATTAAAAATTTATTTTTCAAAAAAAAAAGAGAAGGAAGATAGAAAAGGTATAAATGTTGTTTCCATGACGTTTGGAGTTGAGTCACGAAGATCTTTTCCTTGTTAACTCGTCACACTAAAAAACCCGTCCAACTTGTTTTTTTTTTTCACGTAAAATTACATCCTATATTATTCTTTTGCCGTCCATTTCTCTTTCTTCTTTCATGGTCATCTCCCTTATTCTCCTTCCCTTCAATTTTTCTCCGCTTAATTAATATCTTTAGAAAAATTTAACTTCTTATTATAATCATAACATTTGGAGTACTACTTACTAGTTCATTTATAATTTACGTTATTTTTAAAAAATAATACATTTCCATATATTATCGAAATGGAAAGGATATCACTTAGTTTATTTTTTCATAAAAATTATAAATAATTTCCTTTTTAAGAGATATAAAGTACTAACAGACTAGTTCACCATTTATTATGTCATACTCGAAGACAAGATATGTTGCATCATTTACTTAATAAGAACATCTTCCTCCTATCTTGCCTTGTCAATAAAATCTGTCTCTCCATTTCTTTGTTCAATATCAGTCTTTGCTTCCAAGAATAACTAGTAATTTATTTTTTTACACAATAAATTCTTCTTTTATGCGTATGTGTGTTTGCGATGAGAATGCAGTGGCTATGGCGGAATTGGTTGGCAGCGGCAGTGTTGGTGATGGCAGGAGCGGTGGCTGCCGGCGGAGCAAATGTGAGTTATGACGGAAGGTCGTTAATAATAGATGGACAAAGGAAGATGTTGTTTTCTGGTTCTATTCATTATCCTCGAAGCACCCCTGATGTATGTCCATCTCTCTTTTTATTTTTGTCATATTAAGAGCTCATGTACATATATATATATATATATATATACTATATTAAAAGCACGAAGCCCCTAAGCGAAATGTCGTTCGCCTTTTTTACCCTTTAAAAATAGAGTTCACACTAGATAAAATAGTCATTTAATTATTTTTCTAATATTTAGGACCTGAATATTCATTAAAATTTTGTTATTAAATCTTTTCTTGTTTAAACTAGATACCTAAAATTTAGGACTTTAAAATTCAATTAAATTTATACCTTAAATAAATGTGTAAAGAGTCTTTATTTGGACAATGGTATAAAATTTATAGACGTTTTTCTTTTGGAAATAGTTTTACATGGCAATTGGAATTGTATTCATAATGGAAAAAATATTTTTTAACCTCATTGAGTTTTTTGTTGGAGAACAATTTTATTTCACTTAGTATTTGCAACAAATTATATTAACTCATTCTAATTGTGGGGTAATTAGTATGAGGCTAAAATTAAAAACTGCCAATATATAGGATAATGCTTCATTTTTCTTTTAATTTTATCTTCTTCAATCAATCTAAACTATTATAAAAGTACAAAACTTCAATGCAAAATCGATCGACCTTTTAATTATTTAAAAATAAATATCACATTGGAAAAAATTATCATATAATTATTATTTTTATATTTAGACCAACAAAATTAACTGAGGTTTTGACTATTTTATCTTTTCTATTTGAACTATACAAGAACTCCAAATATTAGGAATGTTGTTACAACGAGATTTACTCATATAAGTCGGATAAATTATTTTTCACAAGAATTTATAATTCTAGGGATTGTTATTTCGCCTAGATAATAATATTCCAAGTGACATTAGAAGTCTTCCACTTTAAGATACCAAGAAACGAAAACGTAAACCAAATTATACATAAATAACATTTAGGGGTTCATGATTATTTTCAGATCGCTAAAATTTTAAAGTTTTAAGGTTGGTAATATTAAAGTATTAGCTATGTCAAGTTATTCTTTTATAAGAAAATGTTAATAAAATATTTATCAAAAGTGTTGTCATAGAGATTCGTGGTAGCTCATAGTGTCAATAATCTAACTACCGGATATGTATTACATGTAATTGCAAACAAATATCATATATTTGAGCAAGATAAAGTACCAATCTTTATTTATAACAAATAATATTTTTTGGCTAATAGATGGATCAAATGGTATAGTTCATTAGTTGGTAGATAGGGGGATTAAAAACATGACTCTTGCTTTCCAATTGGTTGTTTTTGCATTAATTGCTACTTCATTCAAATCTACCTAGAAAGTATGGTCAGAGAACCTAAATATATCCTTAATGAAAGTCCAAAATAGGGTACTTGTGGAGCATAGATCTTCTTTTATTAAGTTGGACAAATGAGATTGATGCTCATCATCTTTTTAGAAATTTGATTTTTTTAAAAATTTATATTAAATAATTCAGATACTTTTGTGAATAATATCTATGTAATTTTATAATCTATAAAATATTGAGATAAAATACACGCGCAACGCGCGTACTTTAAGACTATATATATATATATATATATATTGTTGGGGAAAATCGTGGGTTAACTAGCACACAATCACACACAAAGCAAATAGAGAAGAAAAATCAACACTAGGATTTAACGAGGTTCGGCCAAGCCTAATCCTCGAGGCAAAAGCAGAGAGAGTTTTCCACTATGAATGAGAAGAAAAGCACAATACAATCTATAGAATCCTCAACTACAACTCCTATATATAGATCCCAAAAGGTCCTAAACATATACAAGAAAGGTTTCCCAATTTGACAAGGACTATAGGTTTTCCTTTTCCAAATCTATTAGGACAATGGGTTTTCCTAAACCTATAGGGACTATGGGTTTCCTAAAAATAGAAGGAAATAATTCAAGCCACAAATAATATATATATATATATATATATATATATATATATATATATATATATATATATATATACCCACACATGCATATAGGGGTGTACATAGGCCGGGTTGGTTCGGACTTTTCAATTACCAAACCAAACAAATAGTTTCGGATTTTTAAATCTATAAACCAAACCAAACCAACAAAGTCGGGTTTTTCAAACTCGGGTTTTTCGGTTTTTTTCAGGTTTTCGGGTTTTTTTTTCCGATAAGTCTTCATACCACAAATATATAACTTGTGCTCCATATATTTCTCTAGTCCTACAAGGATACAACTATATAATGTATTTTTCAAGAAAATAATACAATAATATGAGATGAGTCATAGCATTGTACTAAAATATTCAATAACAAAAATACTAAAATCCATGAAGAAAATATTACTAAGTAATAAGCCATAATAAATATTAACATAATCTAAAAGTACTATATAAGTCATGCTAAAATAATTACAATTATAAGTATATTAGTTACACAACTAAGCACTAAAGAAAAAGATAAACTAAGTTATGCATTTTCAATATAAACAATGCAAAACTAAAAAAATAGATATCCAACATTATTGCCATTTCTAGTGTTGAATTGAATTTTCTTTGTTAGCATTAGTATTTGATATCCAAAACTATTGTCATTTATGTATTTTTTCACTTCTCATAGTAGTAGCTTTTGTTGAATTTTTAATTTTTGGTATATGTATCACATATGATTTTCATGCATTGTTCCTGATATTCATGATACTAACCATTATTTTTCAATAAAAGAAGTTAATTACTCATCTAATTTTGTTGACTCTTAATAACAAAAAATCGTAACTCCAATCCAAGATAGAGGTTTCAAAGTAATACATACATTTAGTTTTAGTTATAGAACTAACAGTTTAAAAGAAATTAGACCATTAGATCAATTTAACTCATTATAGTAGGTTATTACTCGAATTTTCAAGTCACCATATCCTTGCTATGAAGATTTACCTGCTGCTGTAACTTAACTTGATTTAATGGTGTAAAAAAATTATATGCAAATAATATATTCCTTCTATTCCAGTTTATGTGAACCTATTTTCTTTTTTATTCGTTCAAAAAAGAATGACCCATTTCTAAAGTTAAAAATAATTTAGCTTAAAATTCTAATTTTACCCTTAATGAGAAGCTTTTATAACCATACAAATACTCTTAGGCCCTTTTTGACTCGTGGAGGACTACAAATTACAAAAGTCTTATTTTTTCTTAAACTCTGTGTCTAGTCAAACAGGTTCACATAAATTGAAACGGCTATATTATAAATATGAATACCCTAAGTCAAAATTAAAAGATTAAAATGACCATATAATGGGTATTTTGCCCTTCAATATAATTAAAAATTATCTCTAGAATATTGATATACAAAATCGTAAAATTACTTCTTAATAAATATGACACTATCAAGAATCATAAAAATAATGGAATTAACCTCTTCTACTACCGATCATTATTGGATGTTTAACTTATAACATGGATTAGAACAACATGTTAAGTGAATTCAAATTATAGTGCAAATGAAGAGACAATGCATAATTATCTCATTATGTTTTTGGGGTTAATATAAGTCATTTTAGATACATATCTAGACTCTTAGTACTCACATCAAAACGTAGCAAAAATGTTATTCAGAACATCATAGCTGCATGGAATTAAAAAGAAATTAAAGTTGGGGACAGAGAGAGCAGAAGCAAAAGGCCAAAGCAAGAATAGTGAGAGAGCATACGTAAAAAATGAAAAAATAATAATAACAGTGTCCATGTCAGGAGGCCAAAATTAATTCTCCCAACTAAAAGATCATAATCAGCCTCAAGCAAAAGAATTATGAAGGCTTAATAAACCATGTAGCCAGGAAGAAGAGCGTAGTATTTAATTATGTCCAATGAAGATCGCCGCAAAAGTGTGTCCTCAAAATGGATTTCTTAAGATAAATATTTCGGTGGCTTCTACTATTATAAATAGGCCTTATTTATCCTCCGTTTAAGTTTCTTATCAAATATGGTTAAATATACCCTATAAGTTTTTAATGGATACGTGGCAACATGTCATTGGACCTGACCCAATGATTAAATTTTTTTTAAAGCATTTTTATTAAAAACTGGAAAACAATTGCAAAAATAGAAAAAAATATTTTTAATAAAATATTTTTGTTTTTTAAAAACTGAAAAAAAATATTTTCAACAAAATATTTTCGTTTTTGAATTTTTTTTTATTTTTTTCAGTTTTTAAAACATTTCGTTTTATTTCGTTTTTCAATTTTTTTAAAAGTAAAAGTATATTTGTTTATTTAAAAAATAAAATGAAGAAAAAAATTTCAAAAAAAGTAACTTCTATGTTAGTTTTTTTCTATGTTAGAAGTAGCTAAAGATACTTTTTTCGAAATTTTTTTCTTCATTTTATTTTTTTTCTATGCATTAGTTTTAAAGATATTTTTAACATAGAAAAAATGTTATTTGGAAACTAATTATTTGAAGTGTACTTCTAAAAATATATAGAAATCAAGATGGCTAAAAGATTAATAGAGAAAGGTCTGAAGGAAAAGCACGAACATAAAAGAACTTTGTCAATGCAAAAAGCCATAACTGCTATCGTAGGATGATATAATTGTCCCTTTCCCTGCTAATAACCATAATTTTTCCTAACAAGATTTTCATGTACATAACCATCGGCGCCAATATTGTTATTTCATTTTCCTCTTTTGTTTGTTTGGTTGCTGGATTTGCCACTTTTATAAAAAGAATCCAAAGAAAAGAATTGTCCAACAACCGTCCACGAGCTAACGATCTTTAATTTGCCCCTTTTTAAAAAATTTATTACATACTTAAACGGTTATTAAATTATTGAATATAGGTGAACACCGTCATTTTTTTCTTTTACATAAAAAATTGAAATAACAGGATCTGGATATATTTACTTTTCTGCTTGAGTAACTTTTGAGTGAAACAGAAAAAAGAGAAGTAACTTTTATGATACAAAGAAAGAAAAGTGACGTTGTTCACCTATTTTCAATTGTTTCGTTTAAGCAATGACCCTCGTTTTAAACTCTCCTGCTTGAGTCATTTTTGGATTTAACTTTATATATGATGCAATTTTGAAAGAAGGGTAATAATAATGTGTATATCATATGATGAAAATTATTTTCTAAATACATATCTTTCATGAGAAGATCATTTTCTATTATTTCGATCAAACTTAAAAGGGAATTAATGATTTTCCTCATTGTATGAGAAAGTATTTTCACTTTTAACTTCATATTATTTGCTCTTGTATGAAATTTCAATTTTTATGGCGTGTGATAAAGAGCCTATTGTTTAACTAAAAAGTGCTAAACCCTCTAGTTAAACCAATTAATAGAGAAACAAAAAGGTAAATCTCAGCCAAATATAATTAACTCTAAATCTAGACATGTTGGGTATAAAAATCGAGCAAGGGAACAAGCTCACATAGTATTTCTTAATAAATATATCATACATCAACGGTAAACGATAAGCTTACATCTGTTACAGGTTAACGCCACAAATGTAAGTATATTAAAAGGGGAGAGGGTGAAATGTCGATGATTGAGATATCTCCTTGTTGATTCCGTGGTGCTTCTAAAGAAATCTTTTTCACCAGATCTGGGTTTGGATCCCCTTTCTATCTTCTCCCCCCACTGCATATATATTAACAACTTTCCCTTTTATTCAATGGTCTTTGACCGGCGTACTTTCTCACGATAGTGACTTTTATTATCTGCCCAAACATTGCACTGATTCTATGATATAAGTCTAAGGACGGATCGACCTCGGCGGTGACCGTGGTATTCTTCGTCATTGCACCTCGTGGGCACGACCATCGCTAGGTCGACCTCTTTCCGATTCCCTTAATGATAACCTGGTCAGATTTTGACCCATACAGGTAGTCCCCCTGCCCGTTGGGGTTGTCCTATGGCGAGATCAATGGGCAGACCAAACATGTCTAAAAGGAGAAATCTGATCATTATGCGAGGACGGGTCCTTATGGATAGGCCGTGACATGACGCTTCATGGACTTTACCGGACAATTATGCCATTTTGGAGATGGATTGTCACGTCGATTCGGGGAGCCATGAATGCCCCTTGTGCTTTATTACGACGCACGTTCAATAGGCACTGTATCGTTTCCCGTACCCTCTCAGATATTTGGATTGGTGATCATTTGGTCGTTACACTTTGATTCTCCTGAGGACTTTTGCAAACTTCCACCCTCTTCAGTATTTTACACTTCCGATTTCGTACTTCTTCTTTCGTCAGAACTTGACGCTACCATCCTCTCTTTCCCTTCATCTTTCGCTTATTTCAATCAAACTTAGACAAATGGCAGGTACTTCTTCACAAACTGACAGGTCCGTCGAAACTCCGGTACGGGAAAGTGATGTACTTCCTTTTGCAAAGGAAGTAGGGCTTATGGAGGATGAGGGGGTTTCGATAGTAGTTGAGATACTGCCACGTCCAGGAAAGCAATGGACTGATTTTAACAGCCCTGCCGGAGAAGATCTAAAACCTGTCTTTTCTACCATGGATGAAGCGGCAATTACGGTGATCAAAACCAAATGGGAATTCCAGACCATGTTGAAATGTTGCCCGCGACGGGAACGGACATTGTGCACTTGCACCGACTGGGGTACTTCGCATTGACGCGTACCCTTTTGTTTTCGGGTATACACTTCCTCTACCTCCTCTAGTAGTGGACTTCTGCCGCTTCAACGAAGTGTGCCCGGATCATCTTTTGCCGTAAGCGTACAAGCTTTTCCTCATGCTCCTCAAGTATGCGGAGCTCGCCGGTCGAGGGATTACTTTAGGGCCCCCTCAATTCATTCGGGGCATGATGATCTAGTGCTCCATCGAGGAACTAAGAGTTTGGTGGTGAAGATGGACGATAAGGCCAATCGCCGCTTCTGGGAGAGCTATTTTTATGTGTGGACAGAGTACCTTATGGCGGACTCGGCTGGGTTCCCTGAGACGTGAAACTTTGCATGTAAGGTTTTCCTTTGTTTATTTTGTGATACCTCTCGAGGCGGTCATTTTTCTCTTAGGCGACATTGCTAATTTGTTCCCTCTTATAGCCAAGAGACTGCCTCATCCACGAGTTGACGACATCAATGAGTGGGTATGTGTCATTCTTCCCTATACCATGGGGGTTTGCAAGTGGGCGTCCTTCTACGAGAGATATGGGCGCAATCCTTTAACTGGTGAGAGCATGTTGCAGTTCTTTCTTTGCTTGGGGCTTGATCTAGTCATTGTATGATTGTCTTGCTTTGTTGATAGGTAGAACGCAAAGGACGAGGGCTCCTCTATTGGCATTCCATTGACCGGCGCCTCCTACCCGGCCTACGCCGATGGCTACTATCCAACCTGCCTCGGGAGACATTACCAAATCTGCACCTGCATCCGTGGGCACGCGCGGGGGATATTCATTAACTCGAGACTCCAGTTCTACCGCCCGCTCAATGGGCGAGCCTTCCCGTGCTGGTAGTGGAGAGGCTCTACCGAAGAGACAATGGGTGACCTTGGAAGTAGCATCTCAGAGCGAAACATCGTCAGGAGGTGACCATTCCTTGACGTTGCCCGAAGCTAGTGGTGATATCAACCTGGTCATAGAGGCTACGCCTGTTGTGGGGGATCAACATGCCGATGTGGTGGAGAGACGGAGTCCCGAGGCTGCTGCTACTGTCTCAGTCGTCCCTTTGACATCCCGACTGAATCATAATTCTACTTCGACTAAAGAGGGGGAAAAGGTGTCATGGTCGATGACTATGAGTCTCAATCCGACCTCGATCCTGATGATGTTAGGATGTTTGAGGAAGGTTTTACCCGAACTATGGTAAGAGAAGGAGGTCCTTCTCGAATACTTGAGATTCCATCGGACCTCAATCTTTTGCAAGATATGGTGGATTTTATGCTGCAGTTTGATCTTTTATGCTCGGCCGTGGAGAGTGGAGCTCTTCAGGACGTCAGCGATGCCAAACTATCACGTGGAGTGGTCGCGATGGGCCTAAGGGTGAGTTCCTCTTTGTATGTTTCCCTTTGTTTGTTGCTTTTTTGATTGATTGTGGCCCTTAGAACATCTTCTTCTCTTTGTTTTCAGTCTTACATGCTAGATATTGAGAGCGCTCTGAGGGCCAAGACTCGGGCTAAGATTTTTCTGACGATGCTTGAAAAGTATCGGCGGTATCGCAATAGATGCCGTGAGATACATGAGTGGCTCAAGGCGGGTACTGGCATCCACTCCCTTGGAGAAGAGTTGGAGAAAAAGGATCAGGAGCTGATGCAGTCCATTCGTAGGTATAGTGAGCTCGAAGAGCTGCTTCGTGCCAATGACGAAGAGCTTGAGTTGGGAAATGGGGTCGCCGCAGAGTACAAGCATCTTCAGGCAAAGGTGTTGTCATTGCAAGCCGAACTTGATCAAAAACATTGTCAGGGTTGAAGCTTTGAGTGCATAATGGATGGGTAAGTTAGCCGAGCTGGAGAGAAAAGTAGCCGTGTTGGAGAATGTTGAGAATGCTCAGGCGTTAGCTTTAGCAAGAGCGGCGGCGTTGGAGGACACTATCCGCGTCTTTCAATCTGAGCAGGATTCCGAGAGGGAAACAGCCACGCAAAGGGAGGCGAGACTCGAAGAGTGCATCGGCAAAATTGATTGGGAGGCCTCGAGCCTCGGTGAATGGGTCATAGCGCTCGAGGTTGAGAGGGCGCAATTTTCCTCTGCCATAGTTCGTCGTCACCTGCATGAGCTTTGGGTCCACGTCGAGGCCCAACGAGACATATACTAGTGATTGTGGGAGATGGGCAATGTATCTGAGGCTGCTTACGAGGATGCCCGGGCGAAGGCACGAGAGGCTCATGTCAACTAAGGCTACGACCCTGCGACATTGAAGGCCGGCGAAGACGCTGATGTTGAGGAGGATTTTCCTAAAGAAAACAATGGGGAGGGCGGCGATGATGACGCCGAGTGAAAAGTTGCTGCTTCTTCAGTACTTTTGTTTTTGTTCATGTTCGTCTCTTTTTTTGGGCCCATTTTGGCCTTTTTTAAGGTGTGGCTTTTACGCACGTATATATAAATAAGACAGTCGTTTCGCCTTTGTATATCCTTTTATTTTCTTTCCCTTCCTCTTGCTTGTTACATCTGTTCGTTTTAACGTTGACCTTTGGATTTTTTGTGATGAATCCCTGATTTTTTATTTTGGGAATCTGACCTTGATCGGATCGAGGAGGGTCCCATTACGTGAGTCCGAATGAAGTCTCTTTGGACTCACACGCTCGAGCGAGGTTGACTTCTGATTTTTTGCTCTAGGCGCTATCATCCTTGATTCGAACGAGGTTGAGTTCAGATCTGCTCTTTTGGGCAAAGTCGATGTCCGACTTGAACGATATCAAATTTTTCCTTGTATTTGATTGTGGTCGACGATCGTGAAGGTGTTGTTCTAAGTGATGTCGAATCATAACCAACTTTTTTTGACGGTGGTCAGTGGCCGTAAGGGTTTTAACTTGAGTATGATCGAAATATTGACCCATTAAAATTCGAGCGAGGTCAAAGCCTTCTTTTGGTGATGGTCGTTGGCCGTAGGGGTGTTATTTTGAGCTAAGGTCGAAATGTTGACCCATTAAAATTCGAGCGAGTTCGAATCTTTCTGTTGGCGATGGTCGTAGGGGTGTTATTTCGATCTAAGGTCAAAATGTTAACCCAGTAAAATTCGAGCGAAGTTGAATCCTTCTTTTGGCGATGGCCATTGGCCGTAGGGGTGTTATTCCGAGCTAAGGTCGAAATATTTACCCATTAAAATTCGAACAAAGTAGAGTTCTTCTTTTGGCGATGGACGTTAGCCGTAGGGGTGTTATTCCGAGCTAAGGCCGAAATGTTAACCCATTAAAATTCAAGCGAGGTCGAATCCTTCTTTTGGCGATGGCCGTTGGTCGTAGGGGTGTTATTTCGAGCTAAGGTCGAAATGTTAACCCATTAAAATTTTGAGCGAGGTCGAATCCTTCTTTGGTCGATGGTCGTTGGCCGTAGGGGTGTTATTTCGAGGTAAGGTCGAAATGTTAATCCATTAAAATTCGAGCGAAGTCGAATCCTTCTTTTGGCGATGGTCATCGGCCGTAGGGGTGTTATTTCGAGCTAAGGTCGAAATGTTAAACCATTAAAATTCGAGCGAGGTTGAATCTTTCTTTTGGTGTTGGTCGTTGGCCATAGGAGTGTTATTTCGAGCTAAGGTCAAAATCTTAACCCATTGTCTCATTGTCATGTATTTTTGGAGAACTTTACAGGTCATCGTATTGTTTATACATACGTCGGGGTGGTCCAGGCATGCTCGGTTTTGTTTTTATTGAAGAATATCGGGTGTTCCTTGGGTAAGTCCTAGTTTTGCTTAGTTTCTGTCGGTGAGTCCCAGTTTTGCTTAACTTCGCTTGTGTTGGAGAAGACTGTGCGTTTCCTAGGTGAGTCCCAGTCTACTTAACTTCGCTTGCATTGGAGAATACTACGGTGGAAAGTACAAAATATTGCTTTATTTCATTCAATGGAGAATGCTATACATGTTCGTTTCATACATATAGTAAAGGAGCTTCCATGTATATAGTCCCTTCATTGTTCGGCCTGGAGAAACAGTCGAAAGGAGGGACGGTGAGTCATACTTGATATGAGTTTCGAGACGTCCCCTTCGTTGCCTCGTTAAAGAGTACGACTTGAGGGGCGTCCTTTTTCAGAAGAAGTATTTGAGGTGGGAGATATTCCAATTGTTTTGTAATAGTTTTCTCCATTATTTCTAGTTGGAATGCTCATTTGCTTGCTTGCCACGCGAGTTCTCGCATTCCTGTTTGAACCAACAAAGGAGTGAAAATGAACCAAAATAAAATTTTCTGTTACCTCGGCCCAACGAGTCAGTGAAAGAAAGAGTGACGTTGTAGTGTTACTCGCTCTACCTGGTGCTCGGATGGTGGTTTTAGATTTGGCGACCGTGTTCGGCTCCAGCGTCTACATTTTGCATGGGTTGGCCCGCCTCACTCGCTGAAGGGATGAAATCGAGTCCCGGCCCGATCTCGTCTTATTTGTGCCAACAATAAGAGAAACATATCATACTTCGTTCATAGACCACCTAGTGTGTGGGGGAATTTAAAAATAGGGTAGGGTGTGCCCATTCATTCAGAAGACCGCGCATCAAGCTGCTGTGCGGGTCCATATATAGGGTGAATACATCGAATGGGGTTGCGGTCACGCCAGGTGATCGTGATCCTATTTTAAACGTGCATTAGTCGTGCCAAACCTACTATTATGGGCGAGAAGTGGGTTTTGAATAGATATTGATTATAACTTCTACTTTATGTAGCATATTGACATAGATAGGTACGGTTGTCTCGAAGGCTTACCTACCACTCTTTCGAGTGGGTGTTCGCGTCGAGATGGTGAGGTCATGATAGCCTGATAATGACATTTTTCCGGTTCTAGATCTAGAGGAAACTAAGAAATTTGGCTAAGAAATTCCCACAGACGGTGCCAAATTATTTTATTAAAAGTGCTAAACCCTCTAGTTAAGCCAATTAATAGAGAAACAAAAAGGTAAATCTCAGTCAAATATAATTAACTCTAAGTCTAGACATGTTGGGTATAAAAATCGAGCAAGGGAACAAGCTCACATAGTATTTCTTAATAAATATATCATACATTAACTGTAAACAATAAGCTTACATCTGTTACAGGTTAACGCCACAATCGTAAGGATATGAAAAGGGGAGAGGGTGAAATGTCGATGATTGAGACATCTCTCCTTGCTGATTCGTGGTGATTCTAAAGAAATCTTTTTCACCAGATTTGGGTCTGGATCCCCCTCTCTCTATCTTCTCCCCCCCCCCCCCCCCCCCACTCTATATATATTAATAATTTTCCCTTTTATCCAATTGTCTTTGACCGGCGTACTTTCTCACGATAGTGACTTTTATTATCTGCCCAAACATTGCGCTGATTCTACGATATAAATCTAAGGACGGCTCGACCTCGGCAGTGACCGTGGTATTCTTCGTCATTACGCCTCGTGGGCACGACCATCGCTAGGTCGACCTCTTGCCGCTCTCCTTAGTGATAATCTGGTCAGATTTTACCCCATACACCTATATCATGAGTAACATAAAGTTCGGGCCGGGGTGCAAAATGTGATCACTCTATTTTTGCTTGTTCTTTATGATAGATGTGGCCATCTCTAATATCAAAAGCAAAACAAGGTGGAATAGATGTGATTGAAACCTATGTTTTTTGGAATCTTCATGAGCCTCGTCCTGGACAGGTATTTTATTGAATACACACTCTCTATCTCCCAAATTTTAGTGCTTTTTCTTTTCCTTCTCAAATGAAGTTTACTTATATTCCTAAACTGAAAATAATAGCGAGCAAACTTATTTCGTCATATACCAAAAATACCCTTGAATTCAGAGAAGAGTTTTTCTCGTATATTGATTTCTTATTTTCAATGTGATGTCAGTATGATTTTAGTGGAAGACGTGACATAGTAGCCTTCATCAAGCAAATTCAAGCACAAGGTCTATACGCTTGCCTTCGTATTGGGCCCTATATTGAGGGTGAATGGACTTATGGGTAAAATAATAAAAATAAGTATTTAACTTTGACTATAATTTTTTTTTCACCCCTAAGGGTTTGTTGAATTTTATAGGGGTTTCCCGTTTTGGTTACATGATGTCCCTGGCATTGTTTATCGATCTGACAACGAACCATTTAAGGTAATATATAACCCATTTTTCTTCTAATAAAAGTTTTGATTTGTATCGAATGTATCTTTACACCTCTAAAATGCAGAATAATAATTTTATGCGTTGAATTCTCAATTAGACCACTTTGATATATTGTTTGAATTGGTAGGAACATTAACTTAATTATATTCTCTTTTACATGACAGTTATACATGCAAAACTTTACCACAAAAATAGTGAACTTGATGAAATCGGAAGGGTTATATGCGTCACAAGGAGGTCCAATCATACTCTCACAGGTTAACTATCCATAACAAATGAGCCATCCCATGACATTTCTATATTATATTATATATAAATACATGTGTCAACATTTTTTTAAAAATACATGTAGATTGAGAACGAATATCAAAATATAGAAAAAGCATTCAGAGAAGATGGTCCCCCTTATGTTCGTTGGGCAGTAAAGATGGCTGTGGAACTTCAGACTGGTGTGCCATGGGTCATGTGTAAACAAGATGATGCTCCTCATCCTATTGTAAGTGTAAATACTCAAATCATCAATATATATTTTAACGCATGCATATAAATTACTTTATTTTTCATAGTACTAATTCCACTTTTTGTGGATTCTTGCATGTATTTAAGCTATTTGTGAATTGATATATAATGAAAAAAATTATTGAAGTTATATACACTATCAGTGTAAAAACAATTTCAGGTCATGTTGTAGCAAATAACTTTTGTTATGTTCAAGATTATAAATTTTACATTTTAAGGAGAATTATCTGTATATAATCCTTTGGGGTAACTTGATACTCTTTAAACTAACGGTGTAGATTATAATTCTTGAAAAAAAGTACAAGGAAGTTAAACTCATATTTTAGTTATTTTCTTAGGCGTTATCCTCTGATCTTTCTTATCAAGCTGGACTACTATACTGTTGTTAAATGAGGAAAAGATGTTTTAGATGGTAGTAATGGCATATTTTTTTGCTACATTAATTTGATTCCTATGAATTTGCATGCATGGTTCACGTGTTTTCACCACTATGTTCTCTACAGATTAACACATGCAATGGAATGAAATGTGGAGAAACATTTAAAGGGCCAAATTCACCAAATAAGCCGTCACTCTGGACAGAGAACTGGACAAGCTTGTAAGACTTCATTCATTATCCAACTCTACAAAATTCAGAATTTTTATTCAAAACTAACACTTGCTTATTTCTATTTCTATTTCTATTTTATAGCTATCAAGTGTATGGTCAGAATGTAACACTTAGATCAGCAGAAGATATTGCCTTTCAAGTTGCTCTGTTCATCGCAAGGAAGAATGGAACGTACATAAACTATTACATGGTAAATTCAACAATACCCTCTAATATAATGCTAATCAAATGTTATTTTATATTTTCGTCTATGTTAGAATGAAAGGTTTTACTACATCACCTTTTATAGTTCTGAAATGCCAAGTGGCCTATATATATAATATTAATAACTAAAAATAGAGCTAATATCTCATTGGACTCTCAAATCTTTCTTGGCTTCACTATCAGTATCATGGAGGCACAAATTTCGGCAGGACTGCTGCTGAATTTATGATAACAAGTTATTATGATCAAGCTCCACTTGATGAGTATGGTAAGTTATCCTAATATCCATCTTTTTGTATTCAAGTTATAAATAATACTAACAACCTTTACACTATAAGTGAATTTTAACATGTGACAACATCAGGTTACACATTAATGTACATTATATAGAGTTTTACTTTAATTTATAACACGCCCGGTCAATGTACGTATACAATTTAAACTGAATAGTGATGCAGGTTTAATTAGAGAACCAAAATGGGGTCATCTAAAGGAACTACATGCAGTAGTAAAGTTATGCTCGGAAGCTATACTTTCTAGTTTTCCCACCATGCAATCTTTAGGCCAACTACAGGAGGTAGTACAAGGCCATTTCATTTTTTCAAGAATTTACTGAGCCATGATCAAATGATCAACTCAATGACAAACTGTACTTCAAATCTGCAGGCTTATGTATTCAGTGGAGATTCAGGAGCTTGTGCAGCATTCCTGGTGAACACAGATAATCGAAGAAGTGCAACGGTGCGATTCCAAAATTTGACATACCAATTACCTCCAAAATCTATAAGTATCTTACCTGATTGCAACATTGTAGTCTTCAATACAGCCAAGGTACCTAGCTAGGTCCAAAATTCGACACTTAAGAAATGTTTTGTTCTATACTACTAAATCAGGGCATGTACATATTCCTGTGTGATAGGTGAGTACTCAATTTAACACAAGAACTTGGAGGCCAGTGGTCAAGTTTGATTCAGCTGAGAAATGGGAACAATTCCAAGATGTTATTCCGCAATTTGATGCAACAACACTGAGATCACAAACATTGTTGGAGCAAACGAATACTACAAAAGATGCCTCCGATTATCTTTGGTATACTGCTAGGTAATTAAACCCAAACACTCCGTAATAATATGTCACGACTCACGTAACTTACAGAAACGGGACTACTTTTAATACCAAATTAACGAAAATTTGTTATGCACAATAAGAACTGCCATTAACCTCTTTCAATTAATTATTTATCTACTAACATATGCAAAAATTTATGTGATAGTTTCGATCAGGATTCCCAGGAGCAGCAGGCTAAACTAAGTGTCAAGTCCTTAGGCCATATTTTACATGCTTTTGTGAATGGAGCTCTAGTGGGTGAGCACTTCTGTAAAGAATCAATAATCTGTTGGATCTTTCAATATCAATAAGTTGATTGTTTCACTTCTATTTTATGAGACGGATACGTCATGATACAAAGCGCACTCTATTTAAGCATTAAGTTACTAACTAGAAAAGTAAAATTGGATTGAAATCATTCATAATTAATATTAATTTTTTGTTGTCGTCTTTTCATTTTGTAGGTTTTGGTCATGGAAAATTTAGAAATACATCATTTACACTAGAAAGCACGATTGGTCTAAATAAAGGGACAAACCAAATGTCATTACTGAGTGCAACAGTTGGCTTACCGGTTTGTACTTAATCCTGCATTTTTCATTTTTTCTTTAAGTTTTCCTTGATTAAGATTAAGTATAAAATCACTCTCTATACCTGAATACATTGTCAATTACAGTTTAACTTTCTTACATTGTGTGTTGTTAATAAGTACTATTAACTATTGCTTAAGAACTTTCTTTTTCTAATTACAGTTGTTAGATAAACTAGTCTTCTTTTAATATGCAGGATTCAGGAGCATTTCTTGAGCGCAGGTCTCTGGGTGTACGTTCAGTGATTATTCAAAACAGTCGAGAGATCAAAAATTTCACTGCTTTCGCTTGGGGTTATCAGGTAATTTCACTATTTTTTTCCAACAGAAAATCTCTGGTTTTAACTTTCAAGTTAAGCATAATTATGTATTTAGAGAGCATAATTGTTATGTTTAAGCTTACGTATCTTTTCGAAATGGTGTGTTTAAGGTTGGACTGTTAGGTGAAAAGTTACAGATTTACACATATGAAGGATCAAAGAATACTAATTGGAGCAGTTTAGGCTCTTCTCAACAGCTCACATGGTACAAGGTAAGAATATGGATCCTTCGTATAAATTGTATAATAGACTCTTCGGACCTATTGTAAGCATCCTTATATTATATTTTTGCGACGTTGTTTCTGCGCCATAAACCTGTCACGTCCTGATCATACTTTGTCAATTTTTACCGCTACACAAGGCTCTTATACTACCTCAATTTTTAGAAATTTATTGTTTGTCGATTATTTATTGTTAGGACTAATCTTTATAAACTGGAGTTATAATTACTCATGTAATGCTTGATTTAGGATATTATTATTTGTAATCCCTTAGTTAGTGTTTGTTCTTTTCTCTCTAAATCAATTTCTTTATTCTTTCGAAATATTGATCTTGTCCTGCATCACCTAGTTTAAAGTTCTAATATAATAACTCTTTAATTTTTGCCAAATATTTGTTATTTTAGTCGACCAATAATTCAATCAATTGCAATTGGACAGTCCATTTTCAGTGCACCCAAGGGTGATGGTCCAATTGCTCTAAATCTTGGGTCCATGGGGAAAGGTGAAGCTTGGGTTAATGGTCAAAGTATAGGAAGATATTGGGTCTCATTTCACACATCTGCAGGTCTTCCTTCTCAAACTTGGTACGTTATTATTACATTAATTTAGTTAAAAGTCTTAGTTATATACAAAAATCGTTACACCGTCAGTGTGTATAAATTCAATTTAATGCCGTATAATAATGTTCAAGTGTGTATTTGTAGGTACAATGTTCCAAGGTCATTTCTCAAACCTAGAAATAACCTACTAGTTATATTTGAGGAAGAAATGGGCAACCCTCTTAACATCACTCTAGACGCAATTTCAGTCACAAAGGTATGCGCACACGTCACCGATTTGAATCCAAAATCTACCCTTCCTCCACTTAATAATAACACAAGTTTTATATGAATTCCAGGCCCGTTTAGGGCAGGCGAAATGCAATATTGCTCAGTCATATAAGAAATTCGGCACTAATCCGTGTTATGGAGTTCATAAGTTTCTGCTTGTTGATGTTCAATGCAAATGAATACACAACTTATCATCTCCTCTTTTTTTTTTTTTTTTCCTCGTTATATAAATGGAAGATGTACAGAATGACAAGGATGTATAGGTGCATTCATTTGATACATGTATACGTCCATATAATTATAAGTTGAATTTTTATAGACGTAAGGTTACCAACATGTTAGAAATTTGAAAATGTTAGCTATCCAGATGGGCAGCTCTTTGAAGTTCAATTCTTTAACAACCAAAGAAATAAAATGCTATGTTGTTCTAAGATTAATGTTGTTTTTATCATATGAACTTCTGTTCATTTCTTTGTATGGGAATGTAATTAGCAGCCTGCAACTTTTGCTTCAATATGAGTTACACTATCTCAGTCATTTTCTAAGATGGTCTTTGCAAAAAGTAGTTCCCAAATAGTAAAATACATAAGTTGGCATCCGAATTATGGACCAAATCCCCGTTACATATTTTTTAGAGCAAAAATAATATTACACACAAACTTTTAAAAAGTGTGTCTAATACACACCTTCTTTGACCAGGATTCAGCATGTGTAAAACACCACGATAGAAGCGTGTCTACTAATAAAAATACTGTCTAATATTTATTTAATGCCACGTGTTAGCAATTCCCTCATCTTCCCCGCCCTTCCTCTGTCTCTCTCTTCTGCCAGCTAACATCTCCTCTCCCCACCCCCAATTCCCTTCTTTTCTTTTTCTTTCTCAAATCATTACTTCTGATTTCCTCTCAACTATACATATTTTTCATTAATCTCAAGGTTCCAATCTATTTCCTTCTCTAGTCTCCTTTTTTATATGTTTGATTTCATTCATATTTAATAAAATTTTGTCATCATCGCAAATTTTTCAATTAATATAGCTTTTTTTCCTTGTGAGTAATTTCGGCTACATCTATCGCGTGCATCTGTTTTTTCTTTTAATTTTGCGGTTATCTATCTCAAATTTAGGATTCTTAGCTTCTCATGTTGAAGAGGAGGCTGAATTTTTTATTCTGAAAGTTGATAGTGACGACGGCAATCATGGGAATGACAAACAAAATGTTGGAAGAGAGCTATAAATGAAAATAGTCAGCTTATGTCTTTGTTGAAGTAGATATAGTACCCAAGCAGTTGTAGAGAGAAGGCTATTCTTTATCTATTTTCGATCTGCATATGCCATTGTTGCATTTTTTTTAACAATGGCCTTGTTGTGGTGATGATACGGTGGTGTGGGCCATGGCTTATTGGTTTTTGATGTTTTTATTTTTTTCTGGGATTAAATCACTTGGGATCCAAATTTTTGGGTTGAATTGTGTGTTCTAGTTTTCGAGGTGGTCCATGGAGGTGGAAGAGATGGAGTTGGAGAAGATGAGGGTATATGTGTAATTTTATACTCCCTCTGTTTCAATTTATGTGAACCCATTTGACTGGGCACGGAGTTTAAGAAAAGAGAAAAGACTTTTGAACTTGTGGTGTAAAATGAGGCACAAATATTTTGTGTGGCTATATATATCATTGCATAAAGGTAAATTGTTTCGAAATAAGAAAAGAGATCATTCTTTTTTGCACGGACCAAAAATGAAATAGGTTCACATAAATTGAAACAGATGGAGTATTTAATTTTTCTTTGACCAAAAATGAAATAGGTTCACATAAATTGAAACAGATGGAGTATTTAATTTTTCTTTTTTTATTTATGTTATAATAACACGCGTCACGACCTTATTGGTACGTGACATTACCCATATTTAGGTAAAGTGGTCAAGAAAAAAACTGTGTCTTAGACACACTTTCAAAAAGTTGAGCGTGTAACATTATTTTCGCCCACAAAAATTGCATAACGGGGATTTGGTCCATAGTTCGGGTGCCAACTTATGTATTTTGCTTTCCCAAATCATCATTCCTATCATCTATAGCTGAACTTTTTTTTTTATTTTTATTTTTTATTATACATGAGAGAGGGGGAAGAAAAATGAGAGGTCGGAGTCCAACCACACCAACAGAGTTTGAGTTATAGCTTGTTTGGCCAAGCTTCTTTTTGAGCAAAAGTGATATTTTTTTTTTTGCCAAAAGCACATGTCGCAAAAAATTGAGGTGTTTGGCCAAGCTTTTGGAAGGAAAAAAAGTTTTTTTGAGGAGAAGCAGAAGCAATTTTGGGGAAGCAGAAAAAAGTAGTTTCTCTCCAAAAATACTTTTCTTATAAGCACTTTTGAGAAAAATATACTTAGAAGCAGTTTTTTAAAGCTTGGCCAAACACTAATTACTGCTCAGAAGTGTTTTTCAAACTAATTAGCCAAACACAAACTGTTTTCACCAAAAGTACTTTTGAGAAAACACTTTTCAAAATAAACTGATTTTTGTAACTTGGCGAAATGAGCTATTAGTCATTTTGAGCTTTGCAGAATCAAGATTTTGTATGGGGAAATTTAACCTTTTCGCCACTAAAGAGCTAACTTCTAAATGACCCTAAAGTTCAAACCGAACAAAATCAAATTGAAGCAATCGAACTTAAAGTCTGTTTGGATTGGCTAAAAAAAGTATATTTTTTTAGCAGAAATAATTTTTAAGTCAAAAAGAATAAATTAGGCTGTCCAACTTATTATTTTTAACTTATTTTAATTATTTTTTGACTTTATCAAACATTAAAAAAAAAATTAAAAAAAACTTAAAAACCGATTTGATCCATAGAATTCAATTATAGATTCTGTTAGCTTTGCTATAGCTCCCATTTGGACATACAAATTTTGAACTTTATTCCGCCAAAAGACCTTTTTTCCTCTTTGTGTTGATAGTGATGATGAGACTCTGTTATCAGCTGGTAAGTGGTTGACCAAATGATCCATCTAGCCTTTATACAAGACAATAAAACAAACTCATAGGAGCCTTCATGTGACGAATCTTGTCGCTTTTCCACTACCCACGTTAGGTAGTCTCAGAGAAAGTCAGAAACCACCCAAAGGCTACATTGCTTTTCACTTAAATTAGCAAATCTAGACATAATTTTTTATTTTCTTCTGATAATGATAATGCGTGTGTACAAGTCGATGGATCTTGAGGAAAAGTAAAGTTTTATATTTTGTAGATATTGTTTTCCTATGATGTAAATCTAGGTTAATAATCTAGTTGTGGAACAGAAAAAGAAATAAAATATTATAATGATTTTAAATTCGGACAGAGATTTTTAATTTTTTTTGTTGAAATAAAATAGTAGTAGAAACTATGTGAAAGTACAGGAAGTCAACATAGTTAATGTTTGACCCAAAATATCAAACAATTAAATTTATATAAACAAAAGTTAATCCTAATTAATAATAATATTCTTAGATTTTAATATTAGAAAAAGCAATTAATAGGTGTTTATGCGGACAGTAAAGGCATCACGTGATAAATGCTCTAAAAAATCAAGAACAACGGTGTAGCATATAACATCCAATAGACAATAATAAATGGCATTTAAGTAGATAGGGGAATGATTCAATCAATAAAAGACGGAATAAATGAATCGTCCATTTGACAATGATTGAAAGACAAATCCAAGAATAATCGAGGATTTCTCGGATCTGATGGTAAAGTATAAATAAGAATTACAGTGAAAAGTAGATCTTTGTATTGAGTGAAGACCGAATCTTTTTGTCAAAGTGCTTTTCTTACAGAATATCAATATCTCCCTCCCACTAGTGTGTTATTCTTGTCTTCAGCATCTCAGTTATTTCTCTTTCGTGGTTTACTTTGGCTGAGTTTCCTTTCCTTTTGTACTTCCCTTAACTTCAGCTAGGGGGTCCTCGAAGAGGTCGAGAACTCCCGCACCTGCGTTCCGAAAGAGAAAGAACACTAAGGCCTCGACTTCTGCCCCTTCCTCAACTGTGTCCACCGTGGCTCGTGTCCCAATTTCTTTTTCGATCACAGTTGCCTCTACTCGCGCCCCTATTTGTCTTGTTCCTTCCTAGGCTGTGGAAACCTTGGCCCCTTTACCATGCCGCCTTGTAGACGAAGACGAGGAAGAGCTTGTACTTGGTGAGGAAGATTTGATGCCTCGCAAGTCGCAAGAGGAGATCTGTAAATACTGGTGATGGGGCCATCGGGCCATTGACCTAGTGGAGGGTGACTTCACGTTGTGCGAGATGGTGACCATTTTAATCGAAGATGATATCGGGTCATTTTTTGAGATTTCGAGGTTGGCGGAAGTCGATATGGATACACCTCTTCCTTTTGTGATGACAAAGGCTAAAGGGCCAGCCACTGGAGCTTTTGACACTTCACGACAAGATGAGTCGTTGACTTTGCGACTAGCTTTCTTTGTCGGCAGATGAGAGAGGCAAAGACGCTACTAAAGCTATGAGATGGGTTTAGACGTTGATGTTGGTGACCTGAAGATGATGGATGAAGGGTTTACCCAGCTTGAGGTAAGGTTAGAAGGGTCTACGAGGACTATTGCCTATCCCTATGGATCGTTATTCGCTGTAGAATATGAAGGACGTTGCCCCCGACCTCGGCCCCCTTTGTTCCGAGATAAAGGTAAGACCTTTAAAGAGTTGAACGATGTTACTCATTCAATGAGTATTCTTTTCTTTTTGCCTTTGTTTTTCAAGGCATTTTGTTTCTAATTCA
This sequence comes from Nicotiana glauca, assembly GCA_026770625.1. NCBI lineage: Eukaryota > Viridiplantae > Streptophyta > Magnoliopsida > Solanales > Solanaceae > Nicotiana > Nicotiana glauca. The sequence goes on from MU745646.1 coordinate 30,794, forward strand.
TTTCTTTTCTTTTTCTGGTCACAAACAGTGATTTTAGAGATCGATAAAACCCGAAGGAAGGAGAGGCACTTTTATAAGGTTAAAAAACAAGTACTTTGAGTATCGACGAAAGTGATGGGAATTTCGCTGGCGGCTTGAGGAGGGTGGTGACATGCAGGCCCTTCGAGACGAGTTGAAGGAGAAAAATGATGAGCTGGTAAAGGCCATTGAGAAGTGTGATGTCCTCGAGGGGACGTTGAGGATTTGTGAAGAGGAGCTTGAGGTTAGCAAGGGTGTGGAGGCCAAATATAGTGACCTTCAAGCACAAGTGGTCGAACAACGCAGGCAACTGGAAGAAAGTTGGCTTTAGCTAGAGGGCCTCAGTGATGAAGTTGCTGAGAAGTAGAGAGAGCTTGAGAAAGAAGAATCTTTCTGTTTGGACGCTCAGAGGAAGTTGGAGATGCTTGAGCTATCAATAGCACCCTCCGAGCCAAGCGGGAGAATGACCAGTCCGCGGCGAAGGCTAGAAGGATTGACTAGAGGGGATGAGAGGGGAGATGGAGAAGGATACACCCTTCTTCATGGTCGTGTGGTCGTGTTGGAAGATGAGTAGGCTCAACTGCTCGTGCAACCCTCTTCTTCTCGTACTTTGTAATTTTCCTGCGTTCCTTGGGAATTATATAAGGAATGGATTCACGCCGAGGCTCAGTTGGATGAATTTCCCTGCGTTTCGTTGTTGCAGATGATTTCTTTAGGAGGGCCAAACCGGGATACGAAATTTCTCCATATAAAGGTGATTGCTTCTTGTTCTCGTATTTAGGAGAATGCTCCGGCTTCCACCCACTTAGAGAAATAGTCAGCTAAAACTAAAAGGAATCGTATGTTACCTCGCCTTGCCGGGAGGGAACCTACGATGTATATTTCCCATTTGATGAATGGCGGAGGTAAGGTAGCCGAATGGAGGTGTTCTCCCGCTTGGTGAATCATTTGGGAATACTTATGGCATAGATCGCATCTTTTGACGAAATCTGCAGGGCGGGGAACTTCGCTAAAGGGTCACCGTAAGTTCTCTTGTACAGGTCAATGTGGAGGATGATGTTTCTAGCTGCTTGCATTCTTAGTTTCTTGTCCTCTTTTTTATCGCCTGGGAGTGTGCCATCCTGCAAGTATGCGATAATATGATTACGCCAGTCCCAAGTTAAGTTAATGGTTCTTACCTCGACTTGGTCTAGAGATGAGTTAAGGAGATGGACCACATTTTTGTCTCCTGTTGTGATGCTTTTGGTGGCTGCGGCTAGTTTAGCGAGGCCATCTGCCTCGGCGTTCTGTGCTTGTGGAATCTAGTCGAGCTGGCATTCATCAAACTCGAATAGCATCTTGCATATTTTGGCTTGGTATTTTTGCATCCTTGTTCCTTGATTAAGAAAGTCCCCGTGACTTTGTTAACTACGAGCCAGGAATCACAATATATTTTTAACCATTTTTCCCCATATTTGATCACTAGGCTCAAACGTATTATCACAACCTCATCCCCGGCCTCGCTGTTAGTCATATTCGGGCACCTTATGGACTGGCAAATTACTTTGCCTGTTGGAACTTCGATTACGAGTCCCAGCCCAGACCCCAACATATTGAATGCACTGTCAGTGTATAGGACCTAGAGATCTTGTGTTTGAGGGAAGTTTGGACGGTTTCCTTTTCGACTTCGGGCATTATTTTTGCGCTGAAGTCCACGACGAAGCAGCAATCATTTGTGACTTTATCATTTTTCGCGGTTGGTACATGATATCGTGATCGCTTAGCTTGATGTCCTATTTGGCCATCCCTCCCGATAGCTCGGGTTTATGTAAAATACTTCTTAGGGGGAAAGTGGTACGACCGAGATGGGGTGATATTGGAAATATGGTCTAAGCTTTCGTGAAGCTACGACTAAGGCCAAAGCCAGTTTTTCGAGGTGTGTGTACCTCATCTAGGAATCGACTAATATTCTGCTGATGTAATAGATGGGAGATTATGTACCTTTATTTTCTCAAATTAGGACTGCCCTTACAGTTACCTCGGGTACAATTAGATAAATGAGGAAACGCTCTTCAGGCTCTAGTTTTGAAAGCAAGGGCGGCGATGACAGGTATGACTTTAGTTCCTTCAGAGCCTAGACGGACTCCAAAGTCCATTTGAGGCTATTATCTTTCTTAAGTACACCAAGGAATTTATGACACCTATTCGACGACTGCGAGATGAACCTTGATAGGGCGACAATGCGGCCAGTCAACCTTTGGGCCTATTTTTTGGTGATCGAGAGTACGGGTATTCCCTCGATGGCTTTGATTTGGTCAGGGTTGACCTTGATCCCTCATTTTGATACTAAGAAACCTAGTAACTTTCCTGAGGATACGCAGATCGCACACTTCTCTGGGTTCAGTTTCATTCTGTACCATCTGTGTACCATCTGGTCGACGTGATCATCTCCTCTTTTGTACTTGACCAGCATGTTGTCTATATATACTTCCATTATTTTACCAAGTTGATCCTTGAACATCCTTGTCACCAACCTTTTATAAGTCGCCCTCGCATTTCTTAGTCCAAAAGGCATGACCATGTAGCAATAAGTTCCTTGGTGCGTGATGAACGTGGTTTTTTTCTGATATTCCTCTTCCATTAGGATCTGATTATAGCCTCATTGAGCGTCCAAGAATCTTAGTAGCTCATGCCCGACCATTGTGTCAATGAGTTTGTCGATATGAGGCAGCAGGAACGAATCCTTTGGGCATGATTTGTTCAAGTCTGTAAAGTCCACGCACATCCACCATTTTCCCATTCTTCCTTTTTACCATTACTACGTTGGTGACCCACTTGGGGTATTTTTACTCCCTAATGGACCCATTTTCTAATATTTTTTCCACTTCCTTACGTATTGCATCATTGATTGTGGAATTGAATTTATGCCTGAACTACCTCACTAGGGTTGAAAAGGGTCGACATTTAATTTATACGTGGAAATTTCATTTGGGATGCCCGGCATATTTGCATGGTTGAAAGCAAACAAATCCGTGTAAGCTTTTAAGAATTGACTGAATTTACCTACTTTCTGAAGTTTGCAACCGATATATGCCTTCTTTCTATGGTTGTTGTTTGATTTCAAGGTCTTCTATGGTCGATCTTGCGTCTTCGACTATGTCGGGGTCTTTAATGCCTTCCTTGGTCTCGTCATGTCTCAACCTTGACACTGCTGATTAATGTGCCTCTTTTTCTTTGTCCTTTCTTAGTTGGGTGACGATGCTGTCTAAAGTGATGCAGTAGCATTCCCAGGATGTACGTTGCTCTCCTCGTATGCTGAATATTCCTTATGGAGTTAGGAATTTGACGACTTGGTATAAGCTGGAGGGGACGACATTCATGGGGTGTATCCACGATCGTCCTACTATGGCATTGTATGCGATATCTTGGTCCATGATGTGGAATGTTGTTTCTAGAGTCATGCTTCCGGCCAAAACAATGAGTGTAACTTCTCTTGATGTTCGTTCAACTGCATTGTTAAAACCAGTTAGCTTGATGCAACATAGTACTATCTCATCCTCGAGCTTCATTTGGGTAAGTACTCGGGGATGGATAACGCACGCACCGCTCCCTTCATCTATCATAATGCATTTAACATCAGTACCTAAAATTCTTAGAGTAATAACGAGGGCGTCATTATGAGGAAAAGCCAAACCTTCAACGTCCGAATTATCGAAGATGATACTTTCTTCGAGTTCGTCGTACCGTTCGCGAGTGATAGATCGCTTGAATTTGTGGGTAGTGGTGAACTTTACGCTGTTGATGGAGGCATAATCACTGTTGCCAATGATCATGTTGATGGTACGAGCTTGCGAAGGTGGCTTAGGTGGTCCTTGGTATTTGCGACCTCTAGCGAAATTGACTCTCCCCCATCACTCAGCAACTCTTCAAGGTGTCTTTGTTGTAACATGTTCACAACTTCCTGCCTCAGGGCAATGCAATCTTCAGTTTTGTTCACTCGTTCCTAGTAGAACTCACAGAGTGCGTCGGACATTCTAGTGTTTGGGTCCGATCTCATCTTTGGCGGCCACTTCACTTTTAGCCCGAGCTTCTCCACGTAGGGGTGTGCATATATCGGGTAAAACCGATAACCCGAACCGTTAATTGTTTATTGGGTTATCGGTATTGGGTTATTGGGTTAACGGTTCGGTAATGGGTTAAATTTTTTTTTATTGGGTTATCGGTTTGCATTTTTTTATTGGGTAAAAACTGATAACCCAATAACAAATGAAGTAATTTACTAATTTACCCTTAAGTATATACTAGGGTTTTATTTTCCTAATTCCCTCTTCACTCAGTCTTCAGTCATCTCTCGAGTCTCGTCTGTCTCATTTTGTTTTTGCCGCAGCCCCAAGAGTCAAAAGCCACCACCAGTTCTCCGCCATACATCAGCTTGCCAGTTCTCCGCCAGTCACGACGGCTCACTCCCTCACTCGTCAATCGTATCGTGTAAGTTTTGGATCAAGATTTTTCTGTTTGCTTCTTGTTAATTGTTCTGTTTGCTCAAGATTTATGCTTCTGTTTGCTTCTATCAATCGCACCAGTTCTGTCTTCTGTTTGCTCAAGATTTTTGCTTTTAATTGTTCTGTTTGGTGTCTTCTTAGTTCTCTACTCATGTGAAATTTCTGGTTAGATGAGTAGCAAGAGTCAGCAGATACTACACAGAAACATGGCTGAAAATATAAAATTTTTGTAGATTAATCAGCAGATACTGTTTCATTTCTGTAGAAACATGGCTAAAAATTTCAAATTTCTGTAGATTAATTAGCAAGAGTCAGTAGATACTGTTTCATTTTAAGATTTTAAGCTAAATCTGTAGTTATATGTATTTCATTTTGAGATTTTGTTGTCTCGCTGCTTGATTTCTTTTAAGTCAAACTCACAGTGACACAAAAACATGGCTGAAAATATCATGATTGATAAGGTGATTGGTGAAAATGGAGCTTCTAATTCAAATGCAACATCACAATCTCAATCAGTTCAATCGAAGGTAAAGAGACAAGGAAAAAAGAGGTCTGTTGCATGGGAAAATTTTGACCAAATTATTGATCCGTAAGGAAATCAAAAGGCTGTTTGCAAACATTGCAAAAGAGAATATTTTGCCGATTCAAAAAATAATGGTACGAATTCACTCCTTACACATATGGCCAATTGTACAAAAATGCCTTCAGATGTTGCAAAAGGTCAATCAAAAATAGGCTTTAAACCTATTCCGGGGGGTAATAAAGGTGATGTAGCTGTTGTTCCTTGGAAATTTGATCAAGAACAATGTAGGAAGGCTTTGTGTCGTATGGTGATCATTGATGAACTTCCTTTCAACTTTGTTGAAAAGGAAGGTTTTATGAATTTTATGAAAGTTGCACAACCTTTTTTTCGAATTCCTTCACGTAGAACTGTGACTCGGGGCTGTTTATTTTTTCAATGATGAAAAACGTAAGTTGGTGAAGCTTTTTAAAGATCAGAGAGTTTGCCTTACCACTGATACTTGGACTTCCTTACAACTAATAAATTATATGTGTATTACTGTTCATTGGATTGATAGTGAATGAAAAATGCATAAAAGAATTATCAACTTTTGTCCAATTTCTAGTTATAGGGGTGAAGATATGGCAAATAGTATTGTTAATTGTTTCAAAGACTGGGGTTTAGAAAAGATTTTTACTGTCACAGTTGATAATGCTAGTTCAAATGATGTGACGGTGAAGGAGATTTCTAAGAAATTAACTAAATGGGGGACTAATTCCATAAATGATAAGCATCTTCACGTGAGGTGTATGGCTCATATTATGAATCTTGTTGTTCAGGATGGTGTAAAAGAATCAAGTGTGTCTATTGAATGTATTAGGCAAGCAATGAGATATATTAGGCAGTCTCCTGCTAGGTGGAAAAAGTTTCAGGAATGTTGTGATGAAGGAAATCTAGTTAGAAAATCTTTATGTTTGGATGTTCCTACAAGGTGGAATTCTACATACTTGATGTTGAACAAGGCTATTGAATATGAGAGTGCAATTTTAGAATATGTTGATCATGATATTGGCTTGTCGCATCATCTTGAGTTTGTTGATATTGTGGATGGAAGTCCTGCAGGTAAACTTTTAAGTAGTGATTGGGAGGATGTAAAAAAATTGACAAAATTTCTTGAAATCTTTTATAAGCTTACTGTAAAGGTATCTGGCTCACTTTATGTTACAATAAATCATCATTTTCTTGAAATTTGTGAAGTTGCTGTTTACTTGAAACAATTGATATTAAATGAAGATGTTCTTTTGGGTTCAATGGCAAAGAAGATGAAGGAGAAATTTGATAAGTATTGGGGTGATCCAGAAAAAATGAACAAAATAATTTTCATTTCATGTGTTTTGGATCCTCGGTACAAGTTTTATTCTATTAGTTTTGCACTTGCGAAAATGTTCGAAGAGAAAGGGCCAACTATCGCGAAGGGAGTGCATACATACATGACTTCATTGTTTGATGAGTATGTAAAGTCTCATTCAAAAGATAAAGGTTGTCGTCCTTCTTCATGTTTGTCTAACTCTTCAGTGGACACAATGGAAACTTCAACTGGATCTTTTGGTTCTTTCTTTGAAGAATTAAAAAGACATAAAGCTGGGATTGGAGGTTCAGATTCTAAATCAGAATTGGAAAAATATCTTACAGAAGAAGTTGAAAATGAAATAGCAAAGGATAATATATTGCTTTGGTAGGAAGTAAACTCACCTAGATTCCCCATTCTTACTGAGATGGCTCGGGATGTGTTATCTATTCCTATTTCAAGTGTTGTATCTATGGGTATTAACCGGGTGGGCCGGGCCGGGCTGGGCCAGTATTATTTGGACCCGTACAGGTTCGGTTCCGGGCGGGTTCCGGGCTTGCTCTTAACAGATTTAACGGGTTCGGATTAATTTGAGTAAAAAATGAATTGTACGGGTTACGGATTGAGGGGGCGGGCCGAGCCGGGTTTAGTATTTTTTTAATTTTTTTTTAAATATTTTGTATAACTATTGTAAGTTATATTAGTACTTTGTATTAATACAAAGAATACAAAAAATATGGGAAAAATTACACTTATAAATTGCAAGTGCTACATTTATTTCAAAATTACAAAATTAAAATTTGCATTTAAAAAGTAAATTAACAAAAAAATACTAAAATTAAATTTTCATGCATAATAAATTATTAATATTTTAAATTAATATAACAAACTAAAACATTAAGCATAAATATGTCTAATAATTTAAAATAACACAAATTGTCTTAAAATCTTAAAATAATACATATATAGCATATTTTAAAAATAATACGTTACCATCATATTCTATGATTTTAACATTTATAATTTTATACTCTAAATATTACACTATATGTTAAATTCAACAATTTTAAACTATGTGAATTAGTATACAATAATTGGTATATTCATGGTATATTAATAGTATATTCATGGTATATTAATGGTATACTCATGGTATATTATGATATATTCATGGTTTGGGTCGGGCCGGGCCGGGCCGGTTAAACCGGTTAGAGGCACTGTTCATTGGACCGGATTTAAAGAGTCCGGTTAATCAGTAAAAAATAATAAACGATCCAACCCCCTCTACCTTTCCTACCCAGCTCACCGGCCCCTTATGAATCGGGTCGGTCCGGTTCCGGGTCAACTCGGCCCGTTAGACACCTTTAGTTGCATCTGAATGTGCATTTAGCACTAGAGGGCGTGTTTTAATGAGTTTAGGAGTTTATTGACTCCTAAATTGGTGGAAGTTCTAGTTTGCCTTCAAGATTGGCTTCGAAGTGAGCCATTACCTATAAGTGTTGAGGAAGATTTAGATGTTCTCGAGCAACTAGAACAAGGTAGAAATATTTTAATTTATTTTATTGTATATTATTTTTATAAATAGTTTATTTAATATTTTTGTTGTTTGACTTGTTAATATATATTCTCATAGATTTTGCCAATCTTGGAAACGAACCATGCGATGATGATGTATAGAATCTTAGAAAGTTGTAAGTTAAAACTTTGGTAAGTTAATTATTCAACTTATATAATACATTGTATGATTACAAATATTACTTGACTTAATATATTTTCTTTTTATGTTTAATAGGTGTACCATGCCTCGGCTTTGTGGTCTCAAAGCTATCTCACATGTTTGAAGTCACTATGAAAGGATTGAAGAAGGTGATGATGGGTGGTGAAAAGTAAGATGTAGTCATTGTCATCTTGTTTTATGTTACAATGCACAACAAACTGGTACTAAGTCCTTAATGAGGCATGTTGAGCGTTGTTTGGAGCGCAATTTGGTGAAGCCTATAAGGATTGAGTAGTTGTTGTGTTGTTTACTTGAATTTAAAATATTAGTATTATGTTTGGACTTTGGACTTTGGACTTGTTAATCTTAAGGTTGCTACTACTTCATATTGTTATTAATGTTGTCAGCTGTAGTTGTACTCAGCTGTGTCATATATAGCAGCTTTAAAATTGTTATGGGTATTGCTCTTTCTTTTTTGGATTATGGGTGTTGTAGTTTTTATAGTAGCTGTGTCGTTATAACAGTGCATGTGTTGTTATAACAGGCTAGCAGCTGGATTTGGTCTGCAGTTTCTCTTTTCAGTTGAAAGCAGTAGCTGCGCTATTGATTTAGTGCCTATTATTTCCATTGATTTTGCATTGCAGAACTTAAGGAACTTTCTACAATATATTATCTCAGTATTTGTGCTTTCTGCAGCAACATTTCCAGTCTACAATATTGGGAAGCCTAATGGCCTCTCTAGAACAAACGTCCTATGTTGTTTAGCGAATTAAGTTCATCAGTATGATATGGAAAAGTTCTGTAAATTGATTTTTCTATCTCTAATTTATAATGACAGTAAGAAACACATTAGCATCATAGTTCTGCCTCTAATTTACTCACGTGAAGGTGCTTTTAATTTTCAAAGCACTTCTAATTTTTAGCATTCAACACTTTTAATTTTAGTTTTACCTTATCGGGTAAACCGATAACCGAACCGATAATGATCAATAATCAATAAATCGATAACCGATAACTAATATCTTATCGGTTTGGTTATCGGGTTATGATATTTGTAAACCGATAACCGATAGGCAAAATCGATAATTTTTAAAACCGAACCGAATCGACCGATGTCCACCCCTATCTCCAAGGCGTAGACTATTGTTGTAGGTGAAAGCCAAAAATTATGAGTAGATAATGGGGCATACCTCTATCATTCCGATGAGTTTCCATCTTTGGTCTGGATGGACCTTTTTCGTAGCAGGGAAGGGTGTGACGGTCGTCCTGATACATGGTTGATGTCGTTCCATGTTAGGTCGCGGAACTGGATGATCTCTTCTGACATTGTCTTTTTGACCCTTTCTTGATTCGGCTTGTACCGAGGTTAATCGGTTAGTTGGCCCGTTGAGATTGTCCTCATCTTTACGAACCTCGGCACAATAAGCATTGTGGATTTCGTCACAAGTGGTCGGGGGGGAGGGGTACTTCATCAACCGACTCAACAGTTTTCTAGTTGTTCTTGAACCATCTCTGCACAGCCCGTTCTAAAAAGTTGCGACCGTCATCCCTCCAGATACATTCGGCAACGTTATCCTTACTCGGTTGAACCGGGTGAGGAAATCCCTAAGTCACTCTCCTAGAGACTATTTAATAGCAAATATGTCATTCACTATCGCCCCGACCTTCTTGGCTCCGGCACGGGCTGTTACAAACTTGTCGGCAATTTTTTTAAAAGTTTCTATGGAGCGTGCCGGTTGCTGCGAATACTATGTCAATGCCCCTTATGTGAGGGTTTTGTCAAACTTATTCAGCAAAATAGAAGACACATGTTCTTTGTGAGGTCATTATCTTTTACGGTGATGACATAATGAGTCACATGATCCCCGGGGTCGGTCGTGCCATCGTATATTCTGAGGTAGGGAGGCATTTTGAAGGTTTTTGGTATGGCATGTGATGCTGCATCATCACTTTAAGGTTGCTCGACGAATTGGTCAGCGTCCCTCTTCGGAAACAGCTTAGGAGCGCCCAGTATCGTGTCGACCCTTTCTTGCTGTTCTTTCATTTGATCTCGGAGCGCCTTGTTTTCATTTTTCATTTCTTCCATCCTTTTTAGGATAACCGTGAGGGCGTTGTCACCTGCATTGTCAATGACATTGTGAGTAATGCTTGTAGTCGAAGGGAGAGGTGGGTTGCATTGTTCATCTATTTGTTGTATCGTGTAAGTCTTCGCGGTTTCTATAGTTGTGCTTGGAACGGGCTTGCTGAGGATGCTCGTCAGCACATTGGTCAGCCATTCCTCGAGGAATTTTTGTACAACTGGGGGTGCCACTTCCTCTACAGACATGGAGGCTCCTTTACCACGGGGTTTCATTATGCTATAGTGTGGGGGTGGTGACCCGTCTTGCCTAGGAGATGCACTGGGCGTCGTGTCCTCACCTGCCGTCTCACAACTTTCATTGATGACGTTCATGAGGTTGGTTGGGAGGCCACTTGCTATTCTCGTCCTTTTTTCTTGGTTACCTGCCATGTAGGGTTTTGTATACACAAAGAAAGGAGATCTTGGGTTTTGTGACATTAGTGACTCGTGTTAGTTGCAGATCTAGAGGAAACTAAAAATTTAACTAAGAAATTCCTACAGACGGCGCCAAATTTTTTGACCAAAAATACAAATCTTGGATCAAATAATTAAACTTATATAAATAAAAGTTAATCTTAATTAATAATAATATCCTTAGATTATAATATTAGAAAAAGCAATTAACATGTGCTCATGCAGACAGTAAAGGCATCACGTAATCAATGCTCTGAAAATTCAAGAACAGTAGTGTAGCCTATAACATCCAATATGCAATAATAAATGACATTTAAGTTGATTCAATCAATAAAAGATGGTATAAATGAACCTTCCATATGATAATGATTGAAAGACATCCTAGAACAATCGAGGATTTTTCGGATCTGATGGTAAAGTACAAATAAGAATTTTAGTGAAAAGTAGATCTTTGTATTGAGTGAAAACCGAATTTTTTTGTCGAAGTATTTTTCTTACAGAAGATCAATATCCCCCTCTATCATTGTTTTTTCTTTTATTTATAGGGGACATACTTCCAAGAAACCCTAAAAGATGCAAATAATATCCAAGAGAATATTATTTTTAATATCCTCTCTCAAAAACTAGTCGTTTCTGCTCTATTGAACATACTCGACCTCGACATCGACCTTAATTCTTGTTGACACCTAGACTACGACTCTCATCGACTCCTCGACCGGGTCGTAAGGCTTCTCAGAGCGTCTTAATAAGTGACAGCTTGAGAATATTCTCGTAATGTTATCTCGCCCTGAATATTTTAAGAGCGGATTTTTACCCACACAGTTAATACTTTAAAATATTTAAAGAGTTTGAAATGATTATTGTTTAAGAAAAGAAAAAAAAAATTGACACCTGAAGTCGTTATAATGTGAGATGAATTATATTGGAACAAACGAAGTATAACTAACGGTGAACTATATCTTCTGAAGTAGTTAAGGCTGACAAAAAATGTAAACAGGAACTAAAGATGTGAAATAAACCATTTCATTGCTTCGAACTTATACCCTCATCGTGTCAAAAACAATTTTAATTTAAGTAACCATGACTAATTAACTTAGGTTAGCACAAGAGTAGTGTGGACCTTATAGCTTGCTTAGATTATTATCTGAAAATGGAAGTAATGGAATAGATACTGTTATTTTCAGGCTAGTCATCCAGAATGAGTACAAGTTCCATGCAATCATAGTGTTTAAGATATTTATACAATACGTTCACTTATTAAGGGACACAAATATTTTTATGATAAGCTTTAATCAATAACATAGTAAAAGCGATAACCAACCTATTATAAAAATTAAATTACATTAATAATAGAAAATATTTGCACAATTTTCATCACTTAGATCCATCCAAAATTACCTTGGTCCTGACTCATAATATGTTGAGAGATAGAATTTCCGTCCCCACTTGAGTAATAACTTTAGGTGCACTATATATGGAGTAAAATTATTTGGCAGCGGGAGTATCGTTAGAGAATTTATCGTCCTTTTCAACACGGTAAATTCTGGCCTTTGAAGAAACAAATTCTAATAAAAGCAAAAAGCACCAAAGCAATTTGACTCCTAGACATAAGTAGTTGGGTCATGAAAAATTTCCACATGCATCCCACGGAAAGTATGTACCATCTAGCCTTTTGTACAACCTGTATATTTTTTTTCTCTCCTTTAATATTAAAACATCTTACTAATACATATAAAAAATGAGTTCCAATAAGAAAAGAATAAGGTAAGAGGAGAAAGAAAGAGAAATTTCATTTTTAAAAGATCAAAACTGGACACAAGTTCACCATTTCTTAAGACAATGATTCTTGCACTTCACAAAAACATTTTCCCTCATTTCTACTTCTTTCAGTCAGTCTTTGCTTCCAAGCTTCAATGAGTTTTTGAAACCATAAAGATAGAAGCTTTTGCACTGTCAGAAGAGGGAAGAGAATGAAAATGCAGTGGCTATGCTGGAATTGGTTGGCAGTATTGGCCGTCATGGCGGCGGTGCCAGTGTCTGCCGGCGGCGGAAATGTGAGTTATGATGGAAGGTCGTTGATAATAGATGGGCAAAGGAAGCTCTTGTTTTCTGGTTCTATTCATTATCCTCGAAGCACTCCTGATGTATGTCTTTCCCTTTCTCAATTATTAACTTCTATAGTGTAAAATAATTTTACAATTATGAGTATAATTATAGATAACTGTTTATAACAAAAATAATTATGTAAAATATGAGTATATGTAAGCTGTATCCCGTAAAACATGAGTAGCATAGTTAGGTGAACTTTGACATATGCTACCACAAAAAGTGGGTTTCTTGAAAACATTTAAGGAAGGATCTTAAGTTTAAAAATACTTGACTGAGAAAATGGATAAAAACCAAAATAAACTGACAGGCCACTCTTATTTAAACAAGACATGTAGTAGGAAACTATTGTAGCCATGTGAATAGCGGGATTATTATTACTCCATCCGTTCCAATTTATGTGAACCTGTTTAACTGGGCACGGAGTTTAAGAAAAATAAAGATTTTTGTAATTTGTGGTCCTAAACAAGTCAAAAAGAGTCTCAGAGTATTTGCGTGGTTATAAAAGCTTCTCATTAAGGGTAGAATTGTAAGTTTAAGCTAAATTGTTATCAAATTTAGAAAAAGATCATTTTTATGGAACGGACTAAAAAGGAAATAGGTTTACATATAGCATATAACATAACATAGGTAAGCAAACCACTAAAGAGATACTTAAGTAGGATATAGCATGGGGCTTTTAAATTAATGGTTAGGATTAAGAATTTGACTGGTAATTGCATCTGAATCTAATTTTCTCTGAGATGTTTCAACTATATTTTGGCGAGGTGGGGGGGTTATATTCTGTCTTTTCTAACCATAATTATTTTAATATGTTATGTATAGATGTGGCCATCTCTGATATCAAAAGCTAAAGAAGGTGGAATAGATGTGATTGAGACCTATGTATTTTGGAACCTTCATGAACCCCAACCTGGACAGGTAATATTTCATACACACATACAAATACATATATACATATATATATATATATATATATATA
>MU745646.1:47189-67060 GCA_026770625.1 Nicotiana glauca
ACAAAGGAATATGGATATGTACTTAGAGCAATTAACTGAAGTACAAGTAAAAAGAGTTACCTATAAAACTCATTTACTTAAATGACCTAAAGTTGTTAGATAAAGTCTCTTCCAGAAAAATATTTTCAATGGTCTAATACGACCTAGTTCGTTCCCTAATAACATAAAAAAATGTTTCTATTTTAATGACTTAACCTATATACACGGATAATGTCATATTACTGATCCCATTTTTATTTAAAGGTTAACTGTGGTTATTTTTATCTTTGTACACTATCAACGTACAAAAATTAAACTCATTTGAATAATACACGCAGATTGAGAATGAATATCAAAATGTAGAAAAAGCGTTCGGAGAAAATGGGCCACCTTATGTCCTTTGGGCAGCAGAGATGGCTGTGGGACTTCAAACTGGGGTGCCATGGTGTATGTGCAAGCAAGATGATGCTCCTGATCCTGTTGTATGTTCACTCTCTTCTGTCTTTTTTTAATAATGGCGGTGTCACGACACGGTTATTACACAGGGTACCTGTTACCTCCCATTAATATAAATACTAAATAACCACTAGGCTTAGGCAGATGGGGAGAAAATAATCCCACTTAGTGGGGTCTGGGGAGGGTAGTGTGTACGCAGACCTTACCCCTACCCTAGGGTAGAGAGGCTATTTCCAAATAGACCCTCGGCATCCTTCCCTCCAAGAACTTCCCACCTTGCTCTTGGGGAGACTCGAACTCACAACCTCTCGGTTGGAAGTGGAGGTTGCTTACCATCAGAGCAACCCCTATTGTTGTTGTTGTTGTTTCATAAAGACATTTGTTTTAAAATATCTTACTCTCTACCACACAGATCACACTTTATAGAACATTATTTTGATAACGGAAGAATTCAGCTAATGGATGGTTCAAAACTCAATGGATAATAGAACCACTCAATTCTCACTTACATACTAACTTTTTGATCCGTAGCAAGGTTATACTTGGTAACATCAGAGGCACATCCAGGATTTAACACTTATGAGTTCAGTATTTTAATTCTTTCAAGCTACTAGATTCTAAATTAATATTTTGTGCATAAATCAATAATTTTTTAAGACAAATACAGGGTTTGAATAATAAGGTCAGCCGAACCCGTACTCAAAGGGCTAGCTCCGCCCCTGGGTAACATGTGCCAAATCCACATATGACGCGCCGTGCTCTCATCACAGAACCAAAGCCCTAGAGGCATGTGTTTTATAAAAGTATAACCCAAAAAGAAAGCTAAATTTCGATAATATAAAATAAATAAATAAAATAAAGATAATCAAGGACCCGCAACTTATGAAATTGAAAAAAGTGAGGACTCAAGGACTTGCAGCTAACTTTGTTTACTACAGATTAATGCATGCAATGGGTTGAGATGTGGAGAAACATTTGTAGGACCTAATTCACCAAACAAGCCTTCAATCTGGACAGAGAACTGGACAAGCTTGTAAGCTGTTCTACTCTACTTTTCTATTTATGCAGTATATAATGAATGAAGTTGCTTAAACATCTTTATTCTGGTATTAAAGCTATCAAGTCTATGGTCAGAATGCAACACTCAGATCAGCAGAAGACATAGCATATCATGTCGCCCTCTTCATTGCGAGGAAGAATGGAACCTTCATCAACTATTACATGGTAAAATTTAAGACCCATAAAAGATTTTCTATAGCAACATCTTTGCCTCATGCCAAACAACTGAAGATACTATTCAAGTCTGCGTTATCAAACATAAGCTGCTTTATCATACTCTAACAAGGTTCTCTGACTTCATTATCAGTATCATGGAGGAACCAATTTTGGCAGGACTGCTGCTGAATATATGATAACAAGTTACTATGATCAAGCTCCGTTAGATGAGTATGGTAAGCAATCCAGAGATTTCACTTACGCTTTCAAGTTTTTCGCTACTTCTGACTGAGAATTGTACTACAGGTTTAATCAGACAACCAAAATGGGGACATCTGAAAGAGTTACATGCAGCAGTAAAAATATGCTCAGAGACCATACTTTCTGTATTCCCCTCCATGCAGTCCTTAGGTGAACAACAAGAGGTAAAGAAACTGTTTTCAATATCATGGTGATCATCTTCAATGTCAAAGCCTACAAACACCGCGTACATAACAAACTGATTTATCTCACCCCCTCTCCCCCACAATGTGCAAACCAGGCTTATGTATTCAGTGGAGATTCTGGAGCTTGTGCAGCATTTCTAGTGAACATAGATAACAGAAAAAGTGTAGTAGTACAGTTTCAAAATTCGACATATGAATTACCTCGGCAATCTATAAGCATCTTACCAGACTGCAAGACTGTATCCTTCAATACGGCAAAGGTAAATTCTGACATACTTAAAAAGGTTCTTTCAATTCTAAGTATAGTTAACCTTTTCAAATCACCTCCCAATGGGCTACCATTGATGATTGACAGAAGGCCAATACGCTATTCAGTAACTTACTGCTAACTTTTAGAATGAAAAGAAATGTATAGATGCCAAACTTATCTCTTTATCCTCAATTTAGAGAAATTTTGATTTAAAGGCATAGAAGATACTGAATTGTCGGTGTGTTCATCTGTAATAGGTAAGCACACAATTCAACACAAGAACAGTAATACCGGCCGTGAAGTTTGATTCAGCTGAGAAATGGGAACAATGTCAAGAGGTTATTCCACAACTTGATGCAACTTCACTGAGATCAGACATATTACTGGAGCACATGAATACTACAAAGGATGTATCTGATTATCTTTGGTACACTTCCAGGTACCACAAAAGATCCTTAATATACCACTTGACTCAGAAGAATAGAGTAATAAGTAATAACATTAGATCAACTAGACCAGGACTGAAGGACATCTTTCAGCTAAATTTACCAGCACAGTATGATGTAAACAAAATAATAACTGCATTCTAGGAACTATTGCCTTTTACTAATATCTGTGAAATCCAAATGACAGTATCCAGCAGGATTCGCCGGACCAGCAGTCAGTTACACTAAGTGTGAAGTCCTTAGGCCATGTTTTACATGCTTTTGTGAATGGAGTACATGCAGGTAATCATTTCATTGTGGATGCAATATACAAAAATGAGAATTGTGTCATGCAATTTGAAAAGTAACATTTTTGTGGGTTTTTTCTGAGTTTAAAATGATAATATCAAGGGGTAAATAGTTTTGTCCTACAAATGAGAAAAGATGTTATGCACCCCCGCGCCCAACACACACTCCTCTCATAGAAAATCAGGAAATAAAACTGAAACAGTACGGGAGAAAGATAAGCAAGATACAGTAAACAATTATCTGTTACAGACTATTCTTTATTGCATGATAGCGAGAAAAAGAGACACACAAACACCGTATTTCCTAATACAAATTTGAAACTACAGTGATTTCAGCTGTACTATTGGTTAAAAGACTGATTCGATTTCCACATTCTATACTTCATTTATGGAAATGGAACTTGGGAAGAAAAAAACATCAATTTCAGCTGTACCAATCTACATACTGAAGAACTGTCTCCACAGAGAAGGTTGCATAACCAATGTCTCTTCTATGTGAAGCACAAGTTAACATAATGTGCAGCTAAAAACATCAATTTGCACAACAAAACGTCTTAAAGTATTTTAACTGTCGAGTTTTGTAGGTTCTGCACATGGACAATTCAGAAATACATCATTTACTTTAGAGGGCACTATTTCTCTAAATAAAGGGACAAACAACATCTCATTACTAAGTGCAACAGTTGGCTTACCGGTATGTACTTTCATTTCCTTTGTTGGTTCTCCTGGTTTGCAACTAATAATACATCACCCAAGAATTATTATGCTGTCAATCTCATCATGATATTAGCAAAAAGGGGAAGTGTATATTTGTATGTGAAAGTTGCATTTTCTTCTTTTGGTGAAAAGAGACAGATAAGGAAGAAGAGTACATTATGAATTGCAATGTTGCATGTACAAGCCCTTTTTTCCTCTCAACCTTAGAAGCGCCTAAAGAGACAGCATTTCAGAGCACTGGAGCCAAGTTCATGTATTCACATGACTTGCTTAAGCACGTTCTTCTTTAGATTTATGACCTCTAGTTTTGGGAAAACGTATTTAGTAGCAAGAGATTATATAGATAAAAGTATTTTGTATCTTTAACGTGCAGGATTCAGGATCATTTCTTGAACATAGGGCTCTTGGTGTACAGTCAGTAATTATTCAAGACAACAACGAGGCCAAAAATATCACCAATTACTCATGGGGTTATCAGGTAATTGTAAGCTAATAGATAGCCCAAATCTGTGTTGTCAAAGGCGCGCTTAAAGCGCGCTTAAGCCCTGAAGCGAGGCTCAAAACACAGTGAGCGCTTCGCCTCGCTTTGTGGGCGCTTTAGTGTCGCGTCAAAGCTCTAAGGCATACTTTTCCTTGCCAATGAGTGTAATCCTGAAAAGGTGACCTTAAACAATTGATATTTCACTTTATCGTGATCTTTTTTTCAATTTCTTTGTCCATATATTTGTTATTCATGCTTGTAATGATTAGTCTTGGACTACATGCATATTTTTACTTTTTCTCCCATTACGCCTTTTTTCATTAAAGCCCACGCTTTATTTGCACTCTGCGCTTAAAGCCCCACGGACCTTAGAGCTTTTTTGAGCTTTTCGCCTTTGATAACACTCCCAAATCTTTTCTTTGCTTAGTCATCGATGTATTGCCAATGCCACATATTGTACAAACCACTAATTTAATCAAAAAAGTTTTAGGGCATTTAGTGTTTTATGTCACATCAATCTATTTGGTACAGCTCGTTATTTAATAGAGCAGTTTTAAGGTTGAGAATAACAAACCTGGCAACCATAATTCTTTGGTAAGTGATTGTATTTTATAACTAAGCTTACATGAGTATATAACATTTTCTTAAGGTTGGATTATTGGGGGAGAAGTTACAAATTTACTCATCTGAAGGATCAAAGAGTGCTAATTGGAGCAGCTTAAGCTCTTCTCAACCGCTCACATGGTACAAGGTAAGTCTGTGGATCCTTTCTGGGTATTTTTTCTATATCATGTAGTTCTAATTGTTAAAGCGACTAAGAGATCCTCGGTAATTCGGTATGCGCTCATGTTTCTGTTTATAACGCTACGGTCAGCTCTAGCAGATTCCAATTTTCAATTTATTTGTTATTTAACTCAACCTATGATATTTTGATTGCAACTTGCCAGTCAGCTTTTGATGCACCAGAGGGTGATGATCCTATTGCATTAAACCTTGGCTCCATGGGAAAAGGTGAAGCTTGGGTTAATGGCCAAAGCATCGGCCGATATTGGGTCTCCTTTCGAACACTTGCAGGCATTCCATCACAAACTTGGTATGTTATTTCTAGAATAAGCAGGCCATTTCAGAAACAGTCTATCTTATCTCTTAAATACTAAATGAGCCTCTTCACTTGAAGATCTTATCCACAAGGATGTTTATTCAGGATAGCTCAAAGTTGTATTCAGTTATTAATGACTAAACCTCCAGCAACTAAAATTGTTCATTTCCAGGTACAAAGTTCCAAGATCATTTCTCCAACCAGGAGACAACTTATTAGTCTTATTCGAGGAGGAAACTGGCAACCCTCTTGACATCACTGTAGACACTATTTCAGTCACAGAGCCGTCATTGAGAAAGTAAACCACTTCTCCTCATTTTCGTACCAATTTATTACCTTCAGGAACTATTTCTACTTAGAAATGAAAATTTTCAAGATATGAAGGAATAGCAATACGTTGACCTAATAATATGACTATCTAATTCTAAATTACGATAATGAATGAAAGAAGTCAATTAACAACCCTATATAGAATTTCTTCTGAAAAACAAGTTCCATGATAGGTCAAGATCAATAATCCAATATATCAAGTCAATACTTAGAGATACAATTCCTACAGGCAGAATTCATTTCTTATCCCTGAACCAATACTCCCTTTTCTACAAATTCAATCACTCTTCCTACACTGGAATGTCTCAAAAAGATTGTGGTACAGAGCCACAACTTCAAGATTCAAATTCGCTGGAACTAAAACCACAAAGATAGATTAAACGTTATGCCTTTTACATTTCCTATAACTAACTAAATACAAGTGTCTATCAGCACCATTTGCACCCCTTTTATAAAAAGAATAACTAAGCTTCTCTGATTAGCTTGTTTCTTTTCAAAGGCTCTCTTAAAGGAACCAGTGTTTGATGTCAATATTGTAATGTGTGTCTATCAACCATTGATACCTATAAAGAGCAACTAATACTACTATTTTGAGCTTAATCAATGTTTGCTCAAGATCTTCAGACAGAAATTCTCTTACAAAGAAAATCAATTATTGAAAAGTATACACATACTGAAGCTGAAAGACCAAGTTAAATGTTACAGTCTAGTAGGATTCTTTTTCCCCCCACCAATTTGCAATCACTTTTCACTGTGATAAGTCAAACATTACGGTCTAGTATGTGTATTTGTTCCTAATTCAACTATTTGCCAATCAAACAAAAGCATGTCCACCAAAACCATCATCTTATCAAGTGTATCATATAAAGTTGGTCATTGTCCTATCGTTTCGCTTTATTTACATTTTTCAACTATGACTTTTCCAGGCTTGTCTAGGGATGAAGAGATTCACCTTCTCTCACTCAAATAAAATCTGGAGATCCATATAATCAGGAATCCGTAAGACTCTGCTGGTTGATGCTCCGCAAAGATAGAAGAACAATGTTGACCATTCTTTGTTTGGGTGAAGCTCAGACGTGATTTCCATATAAATGTTCAAAATCATAGGAATGTAGAAATACAGAACGATATTATTACACAGGTCATTGATTCATTCAAATGGAGGCACATTGCAATTATCAGCAATTTGAAGTTTACCTGTATAGATGAAAAGGTCCCAACAGAAATGTTCAAGTTCCTAAAATCTGAATTTGAGAAACATTTTCACGTCTTTTACAGTGCAAGAATCAATCGGGCATTTCATTGATGGTTTTTCTGTCCGATACATTCCCAAGAAAAAAAATGACGAGTAAGGTGGGAGAAGATGGATCTAATCAGATCAATAGGCAATCAAACTGAAACCGCCAACCAATTTCACACACAATATGCTGTTAATGGAAATTAATATGTTCTTACAAAAGGAAGTCCTACATATTTCAAATATGGGAAACTTTAGCAGCCTGAATGTCCAAATTGGAACTAACAAAACAGACCAACAAAGACCCAACTTACAAAATTTAGGTTGCTAGTCACCGCCAATCAAACAATTATGGTACAATGACTTCATGCTCATGCAAAACGCTCGCCTGCTACTCTGCTAGATGCATTTTGTCATGCCTGCAAAGGAATTGTTAATTAATTAATAAAGACATTGTCATTGCCAAGAAAACCTCAAGAAAGAACAGGAGCCAGAAAAAGCAGATAATTAGAATTTCTCCCTCATCAGTAACCAATATTTTTTCCTGGACGCAAAGGAGGAAGTGCAGCATCTTCTGGCAGATGTTTAGAAAACTTAGGGGTCATTTGGTTGGAAAACAAGTTATCCCAGGATTAGTTATACCACAATTTTATTCCAACCAAACGTGGGATAAACTCATCTCAAATTTAATTCCGGATTAATTATCCCTTATCCCTCGTACCAAACGAGCCCTTAAGGTACTAGTTAACCTAAAAGTTCTTCAAGTGGAAATCCTCAAATACATATATATCGTACAAACTAACAAAATATATAATATAATCAATTGCAGCAAACTAGAACCGTAAAGCAAACATTTCATGTAAAATCACTTTCTACGCAATATACACTCTTTTCAATTTTAACATCCATAAAACTAAAAATATCAGCAATTCTAGATGAAAAATCTTCTGAGATGCTTTTGATACCTCAGATGGTAAGAACTAGAAAGAACAGTCTTCATCAGCTCTGCACGTAGATTAGGTCTAACTTCGAGCATGAAAACACAAGCACGACGTATCATCCTATAGGGATCTCTGTGATCCCATCCTGTCTTCTTTTTTTGGATTTAGGAGACTTCTCTACTGTAGAATTCAAAAGGCTTGATGTCAAGAGTGCTTTCTGCGAAGGTAGTTCCGCAATGAAAAGCAGAGTTTGGGCCCAACCAGCATATTTTCCATATGTCCTCACAAAAGCATCTGCTACACGATTGCTAAGTTTGGGTGTAATACTGGTTCCTGCTAGCTCAGGGAGGAGGTACTTGGTCGCGATCTAGCAAAAGATCAGGAAGAAATGTTAAATGGTATTCACAGATATGAACAGAACTACGTTTTCTGAATTTACGTAACTTCAAAGAACAAAATTGCTGCATGTTCGCATGTTTGCATGTCAATATTATAATACATGTAACAGGGAACAGATGATAAATATAGGTAATAGCAGAATCTGGGCCAATATACATCGTGGAAAACTCGCTGCACTACTCGTAATACTCCCTCTACCCTAAATGGTTCACTTTTCACTTCTGCATCCACTGCTTTTAAAGCAAGATGCACACAAAAGTGACGAGTTTGAAGCAAAAAGTGAGAAGTGAAGCGCGTGCTTCTTTGAAATGAAGCACATAATTTATGAAAAATTGAAATGAAGCCACATATACATGAATTTAGTGCTGTAGCAGTCAAAGTAAAAAACTAATGTCAGCTCTAGTGTACACTACTATGAATATTAATCCAACTCAAAATTGAGATTCAAAAAACCAACACTTTTATTTTGGATCACTTTGCACATCATTATCGGAAGAGCACACTTCTATGAAATGCATGGCTTTACCTGTGAAGCGATAACTCCTCTTCGCATTGTTTCATCGCTTTGAGCAACAAAGCGATGGCTTTTAACAACACAGCCTGAATCAAATTTTGATTAGTACTTCTAAATGTATTCTTTTATCAATTTGATATGGAAAATATTACACTAGTAATTCTGTGTATTCTCTATGTATCGAAAGTTTATTCTGAAATTAAACTGATCTGATTTAGTTCCACAAATCAGTCAAATTGGCCTTGATAAGCTCAAGGGACAAGCAAATCAGGACAGAGGGAGAATGACTCATGCTCTACAGTCTACAAATTTCCAAATTAGCAGAACCTTCTTGTAAGAAAAAGGCTAACTTTACCCCCGACCCAGTAATTAAAACACACCACAGCAATAATTGTGATCCTCAACCTGCGCACGTTGACAAGTTATATTGCTTGGGTATGTTATGACGCACACCCTTTTATTAGCAGTTGGCTTATCCACCCTATTAATAAAGCTGCCACGCTGGTGTAACTTGACTTTTGGTGTTAGGGCACCTGTTCTCTTTTACACCTTCAAAAGCATCCATGAATTGAGATTGGGAAAAAGAACTAAGACATAAAGTAAGACTAATTAGTCTCGTGGAGTAACATCCACCTCTCTTGACTAGTAACAGACTTTAATTAACATCTTGAAGCCTTCTAAAATTTAAAAAGAGAAGCACCATATGCAATCTAGAATCTGCAGCAAATGCATGCATGAGTTGTGCCACAAGCTCTAGTACTGAACTGCATGTACCCATTCTATCATACAGTAAGACTGCTCATATGTTTCTAAACTTTTGTCATCCCATTTTTTTTTGATTTGCAACTTTTGTCATCCCATATTCAGCAGCATGGAGCAGTACTCTCACAATTTCACTTTTCTTTGATAACCAAACAAGCTAATCCTTTAAGCATCCATAAAACCATTTTGCTTCCTCAAGGATCTGGCACTTCGACAACAGTAAAGCTCCAAGCTCTTTACCTTTAACTCTTTTCCCAAAACAAGTGGAAATATTCAAGGACATGTACCAAAAGGTTGGTTTGTATTTAGGTAGAAAACGAAGACTAGAAAACTGCCAACATGCAGGCTCCTATTTGCTGATGTAAAGGGAACTTAATAATCATTAAGAGTTAAGACCATCTCATCTACAAAAACAAATTATGGAAATTTATGTGAATACTGTGAAGCATATTTCTGCTTTTTTTGATCGGTATAGGAACAAGTTTCTTATGGAAATTTGACAACAATTTTTGTGTGAGACCATCTCATCTAAAAGGTTAAATTGTTTGAGCGAGCATACTTTAATTACTTAATTATATTATGTCTCACAACACGCGTGGCGGTGAGATTTTAATCCAGGACCTCTGCCTGCACTACCAAGCGAATAAATGGACCTTGGATCTAATCAACCCCAAAAGCTATCTTATGAGGGGAGAATTGCCGAAAACCATATAAGGAGACAACAACTCATTCCAGCAACCAATGTGGGACTTAACACCTCTCTCGCATGCATAGGACTGGACAATTGGAGCGTGGATAACAGGGCCCAATATTGATAAAACAAAAATAGGGACCGATGGGTCTGGCTCTGATATCATATTCAAATTTATAATCATCTCATCTAAAAGCTTAAGCTATTAGAGAGATTGCACTTTTAGTTACTAAATATTGTCGCACAACTACACTAAAGGGATGCACTTAGAGTAGGAATGGGAATAAATGTAAAGAAAAAGGAGCATAACATCATCTAGGAGAAAACATTTCTATGCCGAAGCGATAGTATCTAGAAACTGCACAAACCCTTGTTCCATAAATTAATCAACCACACATCTGCTAAACTATTCAATAAATTTCAACTTCTCTAATAGTTTCATTTGTCCCCCTTTTTAATAAAGAACTCATTAGTCCATTTACATGCTCTTTCTATAACAAAATACAGGTCCAGGAGCATATCAAGCAAGAAAGAAGAAACCTCTAATACAACAATGATAGTAATCTTCTTTTAGGTTTATCTTAATTCAAAATATTTATAGAAGAGTGAGAACATATGTTACATCTTATATGGCATCAAAGGAAAATGCATGTAGAAAATTGGCAATTTAATCAAGTTAGAAACAGTGCACAAACAAAATAACATTGGAAGATGCTGTGATCTCCTAAACAACACTCAACAGACAAGATAGAGCCCTTGAAAGCTAACCTTCCACACATGAGTATCAACAGGAATAGCATGGTGCTGATCTAGAGAAAAGAGAGCAATACATGCTGCGACCTTAGGACCAACACCGGGTAAAGAGCACAGAGCATCAATGGCCTCGGGAAGATCTACTTTACGAAGTGCAGCAAGCCACTCCGTACCTCCACCAGGTTTTGATTGCAGTGCTTCCACCGTACCAACTATATATTTGGCCCTGCTCATTTCTAGAGACTGATTAGAACAAGGTGAACGAACATGTTAACAGGGAGTTGGGACACCAAACATCAGGAGTTTTATGTACAACTGAAATCAGTTCAAGTATGAATAGAAAGTTAAAGGTATTCCTCTGTCTAAACAAAATACCTAAAGTTCCTGCCTAAAATATGCCCCAAGCAAAATGCAACAGACAAAAAGAAGGGAAGAAACAACCCAAAAGTTGAAGATATAGGATGTATCACATCATCCATTGTTACATACTAGCACCATTTAGCAGGTTTTGGAAATCATTCACTATCAAACTGCTAACCTAGCAGACCTATGTAATGCCATTAAGCATTTTAAAGCTTCTAGAAATCTGACTATCTGAAATACATGCATTTCTTTACTGGGAGTTTGAAACAAGAACAGAGGGGAAAAGGAAAATTAATGGGAATTGAGATAAAGCCCATCAATTTCAATGCAATTCCATACACCATCAACACCTCTTCTATCAATTTAATTTTTTTACATTCTCAAGCTAAGGTTGTGTACATAAGAGACAATGTCGTCCGGCCCTTTCCTAGACTCCTCGCACAACAGGAGCTTAGCACACCAAAAGAAAGACAGAAGGGCCTATTCATATCATATCATGGGACATATGAATTAAAGAAAAACATAAGTCTGGAACCACAAAGATTGCAAAATGAGCATACCTGTAGCCAAAACCAGCAGCTCTTAGCTCTTGTTCAGAAACCATAGCCAACCTTTCAAGTGAAGGGAACTCATAAAACTTGAAACCCCCAACATCTCCCAAATAATTCCCCAATGACGAAACAAAATCAACCATCATGGTAATTCTCTTGATATTGTTATTAGATGAGCAAATAAACTGAATGAGACACTCAAGTGGGTCTTGCCTTAGGACTCTAGCACCCTCCAAATGTGTAGCCAACTCAGCAAATCTTGAATCAGAAGCCTTAAAACTCTCCCAAACCTCAGTTAAAGAAATACCCACATTGAGAAAATCAACAAGGGCTTCCTCCCTAGAAGCAGCAGCCTCCGAGTTAGTGCAATGAAAATGGTATCCAACATCACCATTGTCAAGCTGTTTCAGTGAAACTAAGTGGGACCTACCAACAACACCAGTGTATTGAATGGGCCCAGTCTGTTTCCACCTGAAGATTTGGCCAGTTGGGAAGGTGAGGGGCAAGTAAAGTTCTGATCTTGATAAGTTGAGGGGAACCCATTTGGGGTCTTGTTCTGTTGTTGGTGTTGGATTTATTAGAATATTTCTTGGTTTTATAGAAGAGAATGACCTTGAAGTTGGGATCTTTTTGGATTGGAGAATGTGTGGGGATGGTGGGGTGGATGGGGCTGAAGGAATGGTTCTTGGTCTCTTCATGATCGGAGAAGTTCTTAGTGATTGCATCTATTTTGATTGAAAGGCAGAGAGCAGAACGGCGCAGAGCTGCTCTCCGCTAATGAGGGACAATTGACGAAGTTTGGCTGATTGGCTCATCGGTTCTCTTTTTTTTTTTCTTTTTTTTTTTTTTTGTTTTTTGAATCTTTTGTTTTTTAAATCTTTTTTTTTTTTTTTTTGGGTTTGGGCTTTTATAAATTTTCTTTTCTTTTGTCATTTTCCTCTTTCTTCCTTTAGGGTGGTTTGGTTATCGGATTAGAATGTTAGTTCTCATATTAAATTGCATCTATTCACATTTGATTATTGATTAGTTTAGTTTTAGTACCTTATCACGATTTTTTTTTTTAAAATGAGACCGCATTAGTATCATATTAAAAATTATGCTTGAGTTACAAAATAAAAATGTAAGATATATTAATGTAGATAAATAGACTACTAATTTTTAACTGACGATTTTTTTACTTTGATACAATCTTAAGTATAAGATATTAAATAAAAATGTAAGATATATAGCTCGACCCGAATTGAAATATTAATTGTAATTACACTTTTATCTAATACATTATAAAATTTTATTTTAGATAAAAATTTATTCTATAATAGTAAAGAATCAAGACTATTTTATTTTTGGATTTTTGTGCTTGAACTGTCAGTATTATTTTATAAATAAAAAATAATTTATTTTTAAAATTCATCATCAAAGTAAAATTATTTGTCAAATTGATAATTGAGTACGTAAATTTATTTTCATAAGAAGACTATTGACAGGGAAAGAAATTGACTATAGTATACTATTAAGAACCAAATATGCTAAAAATAAAAACTTGAAACAATAAGGTAATATTAACTCAACATTAGTCATTTTTAAACTTTATATCATCACATCAATTTTTCTTATGAGTTATATAAGATCAATATCTCTATTCTCAAATCTCTAAAAGACCGTTAGAAACAAACAAACAAAAACAAAACTCTAAAAGACCAAAAAAATCTACTATATTTTATTTGACAAATCTTTAAAGAATCATGATAAAAATATTTTTCGTGTTATTTGTTTGTATTTAGTATAAAGTAATAGAAATAATAATAATTTTTATAAGATATTCTTGCAGAAGTTCTTATAACTTACACTTTTTTCAAAAAGAATTTATTTTATCACTCAAATATATTATTTAACTATTATTTAAAATTATAAACTCATAGATATGAACACGTATAAAAACCAACATTTTGCTGTTTCTATCTTCTCAGAAGTCCGCTCATATATAGCATGTTATTGATTCCTGCAAAGTACTCAATTAGATAACAAAATATGATACTTTAACAAAAAGAAACCAAACAGTTTCATGATTCATTTAGGACTCATTTGTTTGCACTTAACGGATGTTTGAATCTTAATCATTCAGATCTCAGACATTAAGTGTGTTTGTTTTTAAACTCTGAATCTTATTTATTTAGATCTTAATCATTAAGTGTATTTTTTTTTACTTCACAACCACTTAATGGGTCTAAATAGGTCTGTATGATTAAGATCTATAATAGAGACTTAATTTCATTAAGATGTTATCATATATTCATTATTAACTGCCGCCATCGCCTACCATTATCAACTACCACCATGCCACCGCCGCCACCACCACGCCACCATAATCTTCAATCATAGCCGCCAGCATTATCGACTATCACCACCCACTATCCCTACCACTTTGACCACCATATGGCATTCTCACCCACAATCAACACTCTCTACCTCAACTACCACATTTGATCACTCCATCACCATCAATAGCCACAACTGGAACTGGCCATCTTTATAACCTACCACCAGCCACCCACCACCTTCCTCAGTCACAACTACTATCACCACCACCCACCACCATGATCCTCAATCATAATTGCCACCACTACCAATCACTACTAGCTACTAGCACGAACAACTATAATCAACCAAAACTACCACAAACCACCATCTCCAGTCGACATTCACCCATTATCCATCACCACCAACAACTATCATATTTTTAAACACTATATATTACATTGATTGAATATTGGATTAGTTAGTATTTTATTTGAATTTTATGTTATTAATTTTTAAATAAAAATAAATTTTATATATTCAGATGCTAAAAAATCAAACAGTCTTATTTATTTCTATTCAGATCTTAATACACATCTTAATATATTCAGATGTATTCAGATTAAGATAATCTTAATACACATCTTGATATTCAGATGTGTATTCAGATTCAGACGTCTTAATCTTAATAAAAACAAATGAGGCCTTATTGAAAAAAGAAAGAAAAATCAAATGTTCCAATTTAAGAGAAGGATTGCAGTTTAAATTATTGTATATCGTTTAATAAGGAAAGGCTTTATTAAGTCAAATCTTACTAATTTGTAATTCCTAAATATTAGGAGAGAAAAGATCTAATAGTTAATATTTTTTTAATTATTTGAAAGCCTTAAATATTATGAAAATTATCAAATGACTATTTTGTCTAGTGTGAAATTTATTTTTAGAGGATAAAAAAGGCAAATGATATTTCGCTGAGGGACTTCGTGTTTTTAAGATAGTATAGATAATAACTAATAGCGATAAATTTTGAATCGAAATAATAATATTATCTATTTCATATTGGAAGTGGGATTATAATTCTCCGATAATATTATTTTGAATCAAACAACCCCTAAAAAAAATTTCATCTTGACCTCCCTTATGTATGTCCACGACCCACGGGTATCTTAAAAAATTTATTTGATATACATATTATTAATATAGAACTAAGTAACTTAAAATGATTATAATTCTGAACCCATAAGTTTTAAATTCTTGCTCTACCTCTACTTCGAACTAATATAAGTTTCGGAAAGAAGAGTATTTTGCAATTAAAAGTAGGCAAAACACATAATTTACCCCATCGACTTTGCACTCAAATCCCTCTTACACACTTGTTAAATACGAGAATAGTATTACACACAAAAACTTCTAAAAGTATATCAATTATACACCTCTTTTGCCATGTGTCACACGCGTGTCTTACCCATAAAAGAGTCTCGTGAAAACTAAAAAATTCATCTCAAATTAAATTTGTTTTTTAATTTTTTCCGTTTCTTAACTATTTTCTTTTTAAATTAAAGAAAAAAATATAAACTCATGTCTTCTTACTCACCCAAACCCTAGCGCTCCCCCCGCACCCCCCATGTTTGTCTTCTTCCCCAACCCTCATCCTAGTTTTGTCTCCCCTCATGTTTCGCCTTTTCAACCCCATGACTAAGAAGAAAATGTGACCTATTGGGTCATATAAAAATCACAATTATTGACCTTTTGAAAAGCTTGAAAATTTAATCAGGTCTTATTTGATTTTTGGTATTCTATGACCTAGAAAATTAATTTGAATTCGTAATTATTGTTGAGTAAAAATTTACTAAAAATATGCTGAAAATTTGGTGATTAATTTTGTTAAAATTTAAAAAATACCATTAACAAGTTTGAAACTTTGGGTTTGAACTTGAATTTGAAATTTGTATAAAAATTTGTAATGAATGTTGTTAAAACTTGTTAATCGGCAAAGAATTAAATCTATAGTTTGGGAAGAAGGTGCTTGTGGTGGAAGGGTTGGTGGTAGTATGGTGGTGGCGGAGAAGATGATGGGGTTGGGAAGATAAGGATGGGGGTTTTCTTTTCTGTTTTTTTTTTCTTTGGGAAGATGAGGAGGGGGGGAGACAGAGGTTTTCCTTTTTATTTATTTTTTCACGATTTATAACACGTGTGAGATGCGAATTGGCATGTGTAATAGCAATCTTTAAGCAGATGTGGTCAAACACCAAAGTGGTGTATAATTGACACACCTTTAAAAGATTTGATATTTAATATTATTCCCGTATTTAACAGGTATGTAAGAGGGATTTAGGTACAAGGTCGATGAGTAAAGTATGTATTTTTCCTTAAAAGTATTACAACTATATACGATATTTCAGATATAGTTTTAAGTGTTATAAATTGACATGTAAAATTGATTATACACTCTGGTGATTTAAAACTTAGTTTTATGTAGCTGCCCATCCGGTCGTTTTGCTTTCTAGATCCTCGTTCGCCTATTTAAGACTTTTCGTATGTGCTTTTACTCTTTTATGATTTGTGGAGATAGTTGATTTGGTTTTGGAAGGGTTCGGGTTTAAATTCAAAACACTTAGCTCCACATTAGTGGCCTAAGGTGGCCAAGTTTGACTTGAGTCAACACTTTGAGTAAATGACCTCGAAGACGGGATCTGAAAGTTCCAATAGGTTTGTATGAAAATTTTGGACTTAGTACATGTTCGAATTGAGTTTTGGGTGGACCGGGAGCATTTCGATGATTATTGTTGAAGCTGGCGTCTTGAAGGTTTTAGAGTTTCATAAGTTTGATTTGAAGCGGACTTTGGTGTCATCGATGTTCGTTTGGAATTTCGAACCTTGGAATAGGTTTATATTGTGATTTGTGACTTGTGCGTGAAATTTGGCGTCACTGCAAGTTGTCTAAGTATGATTCCTTCTATTCAGAGCTAGTTGGAAGGATTATGAAGTTCAAAGGTGATTAATTTGATTTTGAGGTAAAATTCTTGGTTTCGATGTTTTTATATATTTTGAGACTTCAAGTAGATTCGTAGTATTTTATGGGACTTGTTGATGCATTTGGACGGGGTCCCGAGTAGCACGGGTGTGTTCCAAACCACCCGGAGCAAAGCTAAATTGACAGATTTCTGGTTCTAGTTTCCTTCTTCGTAAATGTGGAGGGAGTCTCGTGTTCGTGATGAGAGACTTTGGACTAGGGAATTTTTCTGCTTCGCGTTTGCGGACTGGGTGTCATGATCGTGGAACGTTAGGTTCGGTGGTCTAAGCGTTTGCGATCACTGGGTCACATTCGCGTAGAGGAAGGCTGGCTAGGGGTATGGCAGGCCTTGGCCTTTGCGTTGGCGAAGGACAGCTTGCATTCGCGAAGCGTTATCCAAGTTAGGCATTACGACCATGAGGGGCCCTTTTTGCATTCGTGATGAAGACTTTTAGGGCGAGGGGCAGCCTTGTCTTCACGATCGCAAAGGTGCTTCCTCGATCGCGAAGAAGGAATACTTGGGCAGACACTTTTTAAAATCGGGACTTAGGCTCAATTTTCCCATTTCTCACCTTGCTTGGCCGATTTTGGAGTTTCTTGGAGGGTGATATTCATCAAATATTTCGATGTGAGTGATGTCTACCTAATATGAGTTAAATACATGAATTATGGATAGATTTTAGCATAGAAATTATTAGAATTTTGGGTTTGTGAAAAACTTAGGATTTAGTAAAAAAATGGGATTCGACCACGAAATTAATTACAAAATTTGCTATGAATTATATATTTTGAATTCGTAAGGTCATGGGTAACATTTATCTATTAAAGTTTTTGTAATTCATGCATGTGGGCATGAGGGAGACTTTTAGGCACTTTTCCAGCTGGGTTGAAAAATTACTCTAATAGTTAAATATAAACTTTTGAACATATATTAATTGATTTATGCATCATTTAATTAGTTTCAATTTTCCTGGCGTTGTTATGAGGCAACTATTATGGTTTGAGGGTCGAATAGAGGGCTTAAAACCAAACTTGATAAGAATTAACTAAAAATGCATTAAAAAATAAGCTAAAATCTAAGTAATTGGTATCAAATATACCGAAATTCTACGGCGCATTAACACTCCCAACTTAAACTCTTATTTGTCCTCAAGCAATTAAAATAAAATTATCCTATTCTATACTACTTCTATTTCTGATATTCCACAAAATAGTAATGACTATAGATGGTTTTGACTGACAGCTAACAAGCATGCAACTACTTTTATTTATCCTTTTTGGAGGACAACTTATCACTTAATCATTCGACTAATCAACTCGCGACCTTATAACCTCGACCAAAATGACAAAATGTTATTCACAGCTAAGTGTACCTGTGTTCTACTTCAAGAACCTAACTTCTGCTAAATCTTAGAATTCATGCGCGCTCACAACAAAGAAAATCCCCACTCACACATATGTACAGGTGATGCAATCAAAACACTCTAGCACTTAGAACGAAAGCTACATGCTACAAGTATCAGTCCATATGCTTGCTCTTTTTTACACTTTATCGCTATCTCAGGAATGATTGACTGTAGATCACTAAGGACTTTTCACGGGTCATAATGTAGGCTTCGGAACAGATTGGATGAATATTTGGGAATGTAGTGGCTATACCCTCCTTGAACTCTACATACATTCTGCTCCTTTACTACATAGTACTTATTTACCTCGAGTTGCCGACCTAGAACCACCTCAAAGTATTTCTTCAATTTCCACAAGACTCCACTCTTTTTCTCTTTTCTCATATATATATTTTTTATTTTTCTTTTTGGAGCTTGCATTTCTCTTTGAGGTTATTATTTTTCATTTTTTTCTCTACACACAGTAGTAAACCTATCAATTTTCACTTTGTAACGACACCCCCAACTTAGGATTTTAGCCTCATTCTTACCGTTCAAGGAGGGATGAGTTCAAAAAAAGGAATTATTTCACACAAGGGGTAAAGGTTTGTAATGTGCTAATGAAAGGTTAAAGGCTCAACGGGTGTAACTAGGGTAATTAATGTACCAGGGAGGTCAATTTAGGCAAAGCTGGCTAGTAGTCACAAAGAGAGCCTAAGATCATTTAGCCATCCAATCATTAACTCGAGAGTTGCACAAAGAAACCAACCGGGAAAGTTCTACACATCACAAGTTAGGCATGTGTATTATTTATACAAATCCTCACTCACTCACAACGCATGAATTGTTCAACTCAGCATAGTTTCAACCCTCAAGTGACAAGGCAACTCAAAACTTTCATCTCAAGATATATAAGATTCTGAATAAGCATAAAGTCAAAGAGCGAGCCTCAAATTTACAAGAATGACTAACCAAACATATTTTTTTTATAGATTCAAAAGAAGGAAGGGTACCATGTATTTACACAATTATCACATGCTTGAAGCTACAACAATCAATACCAAATAAGTCAAAACATTTCATGCTATTGTCGTGGTTCTACTATTACACCATTGGAAAAGAACCCGGCGGAGAAAAACCAAGGAGAATTCATTGATAACTATGAAGCTATACTACAAGAGTTTATATACAAAACATGGGGTACAACACAATATTTACACAAACCATGGGGTACAAAACATGACTACTCCCCCCCCCCCCC